>JAVQJG010169321.1:0-12094 GCA_036024015.1 Craterocephalus amniculus
CAGCCTACCTGCGTATTGCTGCTGACCATGTCCATCCCTTTCTGAGCACAGTGGAGCATCTTCTGATGCTGCTTCCAGCAGGATGATGCTCTATGGCACAAAGCTCACATCATGGATCATCATGGATCATCATGGATGCAGCAACTGTGTGATGCATCATGTCAATATGGAGCAGAACCTCTGAGGAAGGTTTCCATCACCTTGTTGCATCCATGAAACCAGGAATGAAGGCAGTTCTGGTGGAAAACTGCATGCTGGCTCGAATTGGTTGATGCAACAGAACAACGAATCAGACATAACAAATCTATCCCAGAATCCCCTGAGTTTGTTTTTTACGTTATCTAATAACCATGTGGCAGGAATCATGGTGGATAATGACAGACTTCAATAATACTGACAGAGACAAGTTAAAGCCAGCCCTCATGGTCGGAAGGAGGAGTGGGTGGTAGGAAGGAGGCAGAAATACACAAGACTCAGGATAAAGTGCGAGAGAAAGCAGATAAGAGAAGAAAAAAGTATGAAACGGGAGGATTTGGTGGGGAGTTGCAATAAAAAAGAGAGAAGCAGCATCACAGACAAGTAA
This sequence comes from Craterocephalus amniculus, assembly GCA_036024015.1. Taxonomy (NCBI): domain Eukaryota; kingdom Metazoa; phylum Chordata; class Actinopteri; order Atheriniformes; family Atherinidae; genus Craterocephalus; species Craterocephalus amniculus. The sequence continues at coordinate 584 of JAVQJG010169321.1, forward strand.
TCATGAGCCATCCCTCCACCTTCCATCTCCACACCACCCAGCCCTGATCTATTAGCGAGCCATCCCCAGCTCTCTGCTCCACTCCCTTCATGACATCCCTCTCTAAAACCACCAGCCATGCCGTGACGTTGGCCCTGCCAAGAGGAGCTCCAGGAGACATGACAGGCCCCAAAGAGCTGCTGGTGGCAGAGGGAGCACACAGTGTACACTGCATAATGTGTGTGTGTGTGTGTGTGCGCTCATCTTTGCATGCCTCTGAGTTAATGTGTGTGACAGGTACTGTATGAATAAAGATATTTCTGTCTCACTGACTCAGTTGTTGTTACCACCTCCCTGCCCTCCTCTAGGAGAAGGAAGCCACTGTAGGTTTGACATTTAACAACTGACAAAGAGTGTTCACATTTAATCGCTAAATGTTAGCCGCCATAATAGCCCCACTTCACTCCGTAAGTGGGGGGGACAAAGCTTCAGGCCCCTGGATGGAAGTTGCTCCCACCTCCTCATTAATTTCCCCCAGTACAGCAGGAAGCTTAACTCTGACCCAGTTGCAGCGCTGCTGATAATACTTTTATGTTATATTTATAGAAACTTCCAGCTCTGATCATTTCTCCACCTTTCATTCTTAACTGAGCAGCAACTCTGGCTTAGAGACTGGAATTTAATTAACCTAAATATCGTAACGTAAACATGTGGAGGGCAGCTGTGAAAACAGAAATGACGAGCGGAAACTCCCAATAAACGCCAACAAACATGAAGAAGTCCTCATATGGTACAGACGCTGCTTCATATGGATACAATCCTCACTGGCAGCTAAGGCAGAGAATATAAGAGCTTTTAATAATGACATGTACACCTGGTTCTCATGGTTGTTGTATGTTTGAAGCATCCTTTCCTCAGAAATTAGCGTGACATTTTCACACGCTGCACTATGCTAGTCACCAGTAGGGGTAGCGAAGGCCCAATTTAACCAGATGTGCTGAAAATAATGGAAAGTTTCCAAGACAAGACAGTGTGCTTGGTTTGGAGTCCTTACTTAACTTCTACCATACTCTTAACCCTAAACCCAACCCACCACAAGCTAACCTCTACTGTCACAACGCTTATTCTGTTTTCTCTCTTATTTATAAAGCACTTTTCACAGATAAAAATATAATTGTGCTCACAGCAAGACAAGACATCAAAATATAACGAGTCATAATAAGACAAAAATAATAGACAAGCACAGTTGAGTAGAAATGTCTGCTTTTTAAGAGTCGCTGGAGCCTGAACAACAATCTGGCGTAACACCTTACAGTAATTCTCTAACACATTAATCCATAAATCCACATTAATGTTCCTTATTTATGACAGACCGTTTTCACGTCGTATATTTAGAGGATCCTGCAGTATGACCCTGCTGATATATAATTTATAACTGTCATCACAGTCATCTTGGGGGTCGTGGTTCAAAAAGTTTGTGAACCAGAGCCTCAGAGCAAATTCAGCAACACTACAGCTGAGTCCCAATGTTAGGTCTACACCCTACTAAGTGCAAAACACCGTGTTCAAAGTGAATTCTTGAAGGTCCCACTGTCAGTAGTCTTCATTTCAGGCCAAACTAAGTTCAGGTTTGGTTTCAGAGGCTTTGAATTGGAAAAGTACTTGGTGCGCTGCTGTGATGTATGCAGCCAACCAAACTGCTGTACAAACTTCATAGTGTGCAGACCCATCCAATGAGACACATCTTGTCTGGTCTGAGCTGTTGTATACGCCCCTGGTAGAATCCTTGGATAACAACAACCCCGCGTCCCCCCTCCCCATGGAGAGCATCCTGGTTTAAGCTTTCATTATTAAGAATCTCACCGTAAACACTGGATTCTGGCTGAACAGAAATATACAAATAAATTTTCTTCCCTCAAGTAGGGACAAATCTTCTGCACTACGGCTTTTCTTAGACATGTTTTATTAATGAAATGTTTCAGGAAAAATCCAAGTTACCAGGACAGACATGCAGTTCTCCACTAATGCAGCTCCTCCTGCTCCTTGAGCTATCTAAACCCCCCTACAGTCCATGAAGGAAAACTGACTGGATACAAAAGGTGTGTCCTTATGAATGGCCTTTTTTTCTTCTTCTTCTTTTATTTTGACTAAGGACTCCATGTTATCCACTTTGGGATCTAATTCAGGCCAAAACACTATAAAAAGTTCCAATTAGTAAAACAACTTGAGTGGACTCACTTCATCTTAAACCTGTGAGGACATGGTCTTAGTTTTCAGTCACAGTGACTCTGAATGGTCGTGTCTCTAGGACCCCGTGTGCTCTTCATGACCACCCGGTTGTGAACAGCTGCTCTAAAGGAACCAGCAGCAGAAATGTGAAGTTTCACATGTATTACCAGGCCAAGGGTTCGCTGGCCATGGAAATCATCTGCCATTTTTACAATAGCTGCTATTGAATTATACTTTTGCAACACAGAATTAGATTTTATGGTTAATATTTAAAACTATTGGCAACATTTTTTTCTTCACAATATAGATTTCTCATATGTTAATCAAATTTAAAGATTTCATTCGTAATTTGCCAGGTCTTTGAAGTTCATTGAGAAGGAGTCAGCCTGTCAATTGTTCATGTTGCTGGAAAATTTGGTTTAGCGGAGTGTCTTCTAGGTCCTGTATGTATATTTCTGAATGCATATTTGTTAGGTTTCTTTTATTTTTGGCTTTTTCTTTTTCCTAAATTGTTTTTAATTAAGACAAATATAAAAGTTTTGTTTTAAATCCAAATGAATTTGCAAGCTCAATATGCAAACTTTAGGCCTCAACAGAAAAAAGTAAAAAATATGTGCCATTGACTGTATATGTCTTCAATTAGTACATTTTTAAAAAATTGAATAAAAGAAAATGTTTGCTAATAAAAAAAGAGAATATTTTACCACCTCAAACCACCAAATAAAAATTATTTAAAGCCCTAAAAATATTTGACTCTAAAAATGAACTTATAGTTCACTCATTACAATGATGTATGCTTAATGTGGTCAACAGCACTCGACTCAGCATAAATGAGTCTGGAGGAGCTGATTCCGCTGAGTCAGATATTTGTTGGACGATTTTTGTAAAGGGAGACGTGTTTCTAATTTCACTCAAGTCCACAAAAAGATGCTCAGCTATTAAAAAGAATGATTCTTTCATGTATTCTCTGCATGTTAACGGCCTTAAGTAGCCTGCAGCGGTTGGCTACTTAGTTTGGGTCATTGATCCACTTTTCTAACGTATCTTTGCATTATTCAGCGTCACACAGAACAACTGAAATCCCTTTCTTTGATCATCTTCACCTCTGTACTTTTCTGTAAATAGTTTGTCCTGCAGATGCCTTTTTAATGATGATGCTCATTTCTAGGCACAAACAAGCGTAAGCCTGCATCATTGGCAGAGAATTGCACATAATTTTCCTCTGGAGCCAGGGAGGAAGGGCTGAAGGGCCTCGGGTTGCTGACCTGGTGCAGGGATGTGGTTTCTTGGTTTCCTTATTTTACATCTTTGGTGTGTAAGCTGTATGACTGTGATAAATGCATTTATTTCTTCTCTCGGACTCATCGACAATACATATGTCTTCATGAGAACACACAGGTACTTCCATATATATAATTAATCAAAACATGGCACAGTGCTTGTTTGCAACCACTGTACAGTAGAGTTGGAGAAACAAAGCAGATGTTTGGAACAGTTTCTGAACTTTTACTTCTCTAAGTTTTTCCAGCCAGCTTTAGCAGGACTGCCAGCAGAGGGATAAGTTGGCTTTGGTACTGTGCTGAATTCAATCTTCATAAAGCCAAAATTACTCGTTTGACATATTAATTTCCATTTCTACCCCTGCCAAGCTCAAACATAGATTAGCCTGTTTATTATCAGCACATTACCAGGGAAACTGGAAATGTGCATGAAAACAGCTCTTTCTCTGAGCTCTGTTATCTGTTGCACCACTCAGCCAAAACATTAAGACCAGCTGCCTGAAAGTCAGCAGGTTATGTTTGTGCCATCAAAGTAACTCTGATCAGTTTGCAGACAAAGAACATCTGAGGTTCTCCTGGACTGTCTGGTTCTGGGACATTAGTAGATATTATGAGCCCTGTGGGTTGTGTTTTCCAGGGAACCTATCAGATGAGAATCTGGGATGTTTAACCAACATGACAGAGAGGATAACAGCAGAGACTCCACCATGAACCTGCGGCTCTTACTACTGTAAGAAGTGGGAGTGCAGCAGAGTTACTCTACCTGCCGGTGGTTTTAATGTTGTGGCTGATTAGTGCTGGCCAGCATGTCCACCTGCAGAACAATGTTTTGCAAGTTTTACATCACGTCCAACTTTCAGCGTAAAATCAATAAACCTGATTTAAATATTTCAGGTGCATTTCATACAGTCAGAAGTAGCGTAAAATAAACAGTTGCACACATTTTCCTCCTCAAGTTTCTGCTGCATGTGGCAGAAAATACGCTTAAAATACAACAAACAACCCTAACCCTAACCCCCTAACCCAAACAAACGTGCTTGTTGGTTATCTTTGGAACACCTAATTAGTAAAAACTAATTAATGATTTTTTTTTTAATGGGTAGAAATGAACAGCAGCAGTAAAAGAAAAAAGCAAACTCTAATATCATTACACATTCAAAGATAAATCCATTAATGAGCCTCTAGAGCTACAGAGTCCAAAGCGTTTCAGTGGGTATCACTTCATCTCATAACTCACAACCATCCCCCCGAGACACCAAAGGCCAAGTAGTTACTTGACACGTCAGCTCCTCTCGCTTGGCAAATATACCATGATGGTCTCAGCAGGGACGGGTGAGGCCAAGAGGTGGAGTTGGACTTTCTACCCAGCTCATTGTGAAACGTGATAGACATGAAGCCAATCTGGACTGCAGTGACCCGGTGTTAAAAGCTAATAAGAGATCTGTGTTACTGGATGACGTCACTACAGAGCCGATCGGCTTTCATGCGCTTCTCTCTCTGCAGAGCCAAAGTGACTCACCAGGTTTAATCTTTCCTGAAAATCAAACAGTGTGGCATTTTCATGGCATGTCACAATGAAGAATAACACTCCAGCATAAAAAGGCCATTTATTTTCTTCTCCACAGATGACTGACATACCAACCGACTCCATTTTGCAGGCTGTTGAAAAGCAGACTTCCTTTGAGAGGAGGCGGAGGGCGAGGAAGAGGTAGAGGAGGAAGAGGAGGGTCCGTATATCGTAAGCAAGGATAAGCACAGATTTTTCTGATGTCTCCTTAAAATAAAAGAAGTAACATCATCAAAACTGCCTTTATCCATGCCTTTATAGACCAGCCCTCCTCTCCACTGAGACGGACAGAGTCGAAGAACACACACACCGTAGAGGTTAGCACACTCATTTCAGTAAAGAGGACAACACATAGAAAAGCGAAGCAGTTCCAAACACATTTCAAAGGGCAGGAATTAGAACAGAGGAGGGAAATGGGACCAGTTGGGTTTTAAGGCACAGCACAATAAGGAAAATCATCAAATGTGGGCCGGCTGCACCAAGCATCAAGAGGTACACATGATTCTTGTTTACATACAGTATGTCCTAGTTTTTGTTTTTTCTTCTTGCCAGTAATTAGAACAAAACTGTTCTCATGAATTCAACTTTTCACTTCCCACCAGCTGCAGTGTGTTTGAGGTGTCCTCTCTGCAGAGTTGCAAGCAGGCCCACATCACACCAGTTATTTCAACAAAACAAGATAGGGGTGTTACGGTACGAGGATCCGGCCTGGCTGCCACAGTTCACAGCTCAGGCCCTCATTTCAGTCCAAAAAAAGACCAAACAGAATACTAAATATGGATTTACTCTCTATTTTAATGTGTTTTCTTTTTTTCTGCGTATAGGGGGCTTTTCATCCATTTCCTGTAATTTAGTGCAGTGAGTATGCGGCGATGATGGCTCAGATTTGCTTCCAGTTTAGGGCTGTGAATCAACCCCTGATTCTCGGAATCCTAATTAATCCTACATTTCTTTGCAGATCTGCCCATTTTCTGCAAGTTTGATGCAACTTTTACAGCCTGCAAACTCCTCCGTGTTACCTGACATACAACATACTGTATGTTATTAACTTTAATTCCATCCTGCACTCGCAGGCATACATGAGGCAGGAAATGTGTTGTATCTACTGTCAAAATGATTATGTAGGATATTTTCCCAAAGTTCTGCAGGAAAGCGGAGGTAAACTGTTTTTCTAACGAGTGCAACATGGTGGTGGGAGACAAACTAAACATTTTAGTCAAGTAAAACCCTGCCAGGGATTGTCTGAAATGCACCAACAAACAGATCTATAACACCCAAATCTACTAGAAATGCTGAGACAGTCTATTTTTATTTGTTTATTTATGTATTATACTTGGTGTCTAAACAATAAGCTGCAGGTTTAAGAGCACTTTGCTGCATTATGAAATACTCTCATAGTGAATTTTTAGTTAAGTAAAATGATTAATAGTTCATATTTTAAATACACTTCACTTAAATAGCTGCAACTTTTAGCACCACTGTTCATAAAAATAAAATCAAACTTTTTTTGAATGCATCTATCACAAAAAAAGGAAAGGGTAGAAATGCTGCAATTAAATGTAAAGTGAGTTTATGCTGCAGTGCACCACCAGTTTGTGGAACACAGAAAGGATTATTTATTACTGGTCTGAGGTCTGGGTTAGTTTGGGTTAAAGTTTTTTATCTGAAAGACTTCTGCTCCTCCACCTCTTACTAATAAAATTACTAAAGTTTGAGTCTAACTTTGTAATCAGTTACTAAAATTAACTGCTTATGTAGAGCTGCAAAAAAGTTAAATAGAAAAACTGAGACTCTTTCTATCTCTGTGTGGCTCATTATATTCTGCTCATTACACATCAGGCATATTTCTAACTCAAAATGACTTTACACGATTTTTATTAGGGCTGTCCCGATACCACTTTTTAATTTCCGATACCTATACAGAGGGTTGAGTATCGGCCGATACCCGATACCGATATTTACATTTTGTTATGAGCAAAATATTGTGTCAAACCTCACCTCAAAACCTTAAGGTGTAACTGATAAAGTCCACAACAGAAGGTTTGAGAAAAATTGAGTCATTAATTATTAACCAATGACTTAATTTAATAAATTTAAAGACTCTGTGTAACACACAGCACATTTCTGTTTTAAGAAAAAACAACCTGAGTGAACCCTGTAGAAAATGAACTAGGGCGATCTCGTACAGGGTGCTGAGGTAAAAGGGCTGGATAGAAAATGTTGATCACCTGGTATCGACAACAGTATCGGCATATTTCAATGCAGGCCGATACTTTCTGATACGTGTTTTTTTGTTGGTATCGGCACAGATACCCGATACTGGTATCGGATCGGGACAAAAACACCACATAGCTACTACCTCAGTGACAACCAAGTACTGTCTAAAGTAATCAGCTAAACAGAAATCTCAGGTCTCTCCAACAGGCACTCTAACACCAACACATATCATTTCAACAAATATACCCCAGTGAGAAAAGAAGGGGGTGTTACCCATTAAACAGGCAAGGCAGAGAAAAATACATAAATTAGGGCCAAAAATAAAAAGTAAATAACCATACTTGTCAAAACGACCCTCTATATTCAGATCCTTTGGCAGCTGGAGTTGTAATGAGCATGTTTATGTGGTTGAGAAGGCAGAATGAGGAAATCACAGGGTGCTTTAAGTGATGTTGGAAAAATGCAGACTTAGAGAATTAATTCAGAGCCTGAAGTTGTGTTAAAACCTGTTTCAAAAGTTATTAATAAAACTCAACCGTATTGATAAAAAAAATTTAGTTTTTGAATTTTTTGACACAAAAAAGCCATCACTTCAATTTAATCTGAACTTTCAATGAATAGATATCCTTGAATATGTTAGCCTTTTTTTATCCTTTTCATTAACACAATACTCTGTTGGACATTTCTAGTACTGGGGTAAAACAGCTGTAAATTTTGAACCAAGGGCATTTTATCAAGAAGCAGAATTGTGCAAAAGGATTAGAATGTGAATATTTTTACTTTCTGGGACTTTCAACAACAAAGACATTTAGCAGTCAGTAGCTATGAAGCATGCTCCCAGCAGCAGATTTCTGGTTGTGTTAGCTATCACAGTAACAAATTTTGCTATGCAACTACATGTCTTCGGCCGTATTTCGCTAATAATGTTGTCATTTTAAACTAATATGATGATAATTCAAGTACACACTTTTAAATAACAATAAACTTTAATTTCTATAAACAATTTCAATGGAACTGGAAGACGTTTTTAACAAGTACACAAAAACAATAATGGCCTCTGCCTCATTAATGAATGGAAACAGAAAAACAAGGAGTATGATAGATAATTTAGTCTCTGTGAACAAAACAGCCTTTCAAAAAATATTAAACATGTGGCTCAGATGGGGAAAACCTGCAGAGAGTCTAATGCCGCTCTTAATAAAAAAGCTGCAACAAATGTGTACAATGCTCCACTCTGAGGTATTGTACGAGACCATGCAGCATCAGTGATCCTCCTGCAAGAAACAACAGAGTTCAGAGGGAGAGAGAGAACAAATAAAAATTATTGCTGCCTACAAATTTATTGCATTTTTTCTTACCTTGCAGTTAATTGACTTATTGCTTGTAGCGACAGGCCTAATTAGTTTTTTACGAGTTTTGGTCAAGAGCTCGTCAGAGTTCCCGGCCAGCAGTTCAGGACAAACAATCAGGTTTCATTTTATGGAGCGTGACAAAAAGATCTAAAGAAGAGTCTGACCGGCGCAGAAGAAGCACTCGTTCAGTCAACGATGGAGTGCCTTGTTCTGCAATGTTACGTGGGATTTTGTGAGAAATAAACGTATGAAAGTACATCGTGTAGTCTGTTTGGTGTAGAACATTAGGGTCATGACCTTTATTTCTCTCGCACATTCTTTCATCGACCGTTCATCTCCAGTCAAACACAAGCGTAAGCTTCTCACTCTCACAGCTCCCAGCTGACTCGTCCAAGATCCACTTCAGCTAGCTCCTGAGCCTTCGGCCAAGCTACATGTGGTTACGTACGACTGAAACATTTGTTCATTTTCTCAATATAACAAGAACGAGAACAAAGTTCCTTCTGGTCAAGACATTTTATACTTCGTATACAGTAGATGTTGTGTACCATGTGTGTGTTGCCAACTTGAGCCGTTGTTCATAAAATCTATCTGTTCAAACCTGTAAACGTTTGCATCAGTGACGCAGGAATGCAAACTTACTGCTTCCTGATTTTTTGCACCTGCCACGCTTACTCCAAATTTCTGACCAATAACAACGTCGTTTTCAGACACAACATGAGCAAAACGTTTTGGCATGATATCAGAACAAGCAGAGAGAACTCCCAAACCAAAGCTGCCATCACTTTCCTCACAGCTTCTGGAGAAGGAACAAACTCCTCTGTTCTCGCAGATTTCATACAGGCCTCAACTTCCACCTGGTTTTTGGTCGAGTTTGGAGTTTTCAACTGAGCGAAGTGAAGTCGGCCAACCTTGGGATGAGCAATACCCTGATCCCTTTGCAAAGACTTTGTTCTTACTATCTTCTTTGCTTGCGAACTTCTCCTTTTCCTTCCCTTGTGACATGTCTAGGAGGTGGTTAAAACATTACACCAATGTGACCTGGGTTAAAATTTTCATTTTGAGGGGCAGTAACATAAAAATAACAGCTTCAAAGATATTTTCTAAATCAAAAGGAATGTAAAATTGTCAAACCACTTAAGAATTTCTTTTTCTATTTTAAAATTGAAAAATTTAAATGGCCAGAGATACAATTTCAGAGGTTTAATCAATTCCTCAGAAATAATTTGGTGAATCTGAGAGACATGAAAGTCTTCGATTAAAAAGAAAAGAAAACTTTAAACATCTTAAAAAGCACAGTCCTACACAAATCCAGGTCATAACAGGCAGAAGGACTAAAGCGGTGTATTTTGGCCGGTGGAAGTACCGAATGTCTCCCTCAAAAGCATTTCATTTCATTTCCTGACATTTTTTTAAATGCTTATTCCTGCATTAAATTACTGGAGCAGGAAAAACAGGCTTCCCGTTGCCTGCAAAGCACTGTGATGTGGAAAATTGATGTTTGGGCTTGACAGTTTGATTCCCATCTCTGAAAACATTAGACCATGCACGTACTGTGAACGTTTAAGCCGAATGGGGCAAAGAGTTGCTGACTGTCCTTTTTATTGAGTCTAAAAGACTTTGAAGCAGAATTAGAGCCACACGGCTTCATTTCCAACCAACCAGCCAGTGCAGACACTTCACTAAAAATGGTCAATTAAAACTTGTTTGTATCATACCACCTTATAATACCAACAATTTAATAGTAATTAAAGCCATCCATTACTTCATTTCTCATTTATTCAAGAAGGACCACTCATCAGCTCCTCTGGGGAGGATCCTGAGCTTTCCCACATCTTTAATCGCTCTAGTGTGAACTAAGTCTTCCCTAAGGGATAACCCCAGCTGGGAGGCTCAAAAAACCTCTGAAGGGAGGAAACCAGGATACGTCCCAATCAGACACCCGTACTATGTCAGATGACTCCTCAGAAGTTCTACTCCGATCACCTCCTGGATGCTTTAACTCCCTCACCTACAGTATCTTAAAGGTTGAACTCAGCTGGAGGAAACTTCTTTATGCTGCCTGGGTCCAAAATTTCCAAACATATGAGAGTTGGAAAGAAGATGGACCAAAACAAAAGCTTCTCCTTTCAGCTCATCTCTCTCTTGCACTACATCAGTGCAAAGGCTTCATTACTGCTGAGACAGCACCTACCTGTCCACCTGTCATCCTCTCGCTCCAATTTGCCATCAAACCTGAACAAAACCCTGAGGTACCGAACTCCTTCACTTAACTGGCCTCAGACTGAAACAAGCCAATTCACTTGGCCTCATCAGTCCAGACCAACAGGACCATTTATCCTTGGGATGCAGAGAGAAAACCCTAACGCTCAAACCCAGACACCGTTTTGTCTCCTACCATACCTGGAGATGCTCTCTGAGAGGACTACGGACAGGATCAGTGACAACAGGGAACCATGCACACCGTAACTGATCTTGATGTTGCACCACTTATACCAACACAGCTCTTATTAGTTAAACAGGGACTAACAGTCTGTAACAGCTACTCCCCCAGCATCCCCGCCTCCAGAAACCGCCAGGGAACATCGCTGTAAGCATCCACAAGCACAAAGCACATGACGATCATGACCCACTTAGTATCTTCACAAAGAGTAAGATATGATCTGGGCTTAAACCGTTTTTCAGAGCCTCCTTTTCAAATTAATTTACTTGAAAAAAAAATTGTAAAATCTGATAAAAAACTATTAATTTTCCTTTATGGATTAATGAATTCTGCGACAGACTGGCGACCTGTCCAGGGTGTACCCCGCCTCTCGCCCCTTGACAGCTGGGATAGGCTCCAGCACACCCGCGACCCACTTGGATTAAGCGGTTCAGAAAATGGATG
>JAVQJG010169339.1:0-12131 GCA_036024015.1 Craterocephalus amniculus
GTCCTGCTGAGTTACAGCTCCGTGCTGTTTGGTAGAGCAGGGGAAAGTGAGAAGTCTCCTTTAATCCAAATTAATAATGTTTCATTTATACTGGAATTGTGGGTTGTACCACTACAACACTGACCTTGGTTGTTAGGTCCACCGCGTGTTGACATGTACGCAGACCTATATGCCAGGATCTCATTTCAAACATAGCACCCTCTTTAATTTTGATTAATGTCTCAGTTTGTCTTTGGAATAACAGTCCTTTACTCCCCACTACCTCAGCAGCAGCCTGCTTGTAGATCCTGATCCTTTCTCTCCATCACTCCCACAATATGAAAATCATATTAGAAACAAAATGAAATCTGAAATTTTGTGTTTGACACGCAGCTTGATGAAAGGGATTTATAGGTGGGCTTAATCCATGGAAATTTTATGCTAATAGTCTGCTGGCCAAGCAGTCTAGTTGAAAATTAATCAGGGGGCTGGATGGAGGAGAAGGGAAGAGAGGAGAAAAGAGGGGAGGGAAAGAGAGAAGAGGAGGTGACTCCATAAACACCCTTCCCCCCTCCTCACCCCCATCCCCTCTCATCAGCTCTGAATCTCATCAGAAATAGCCATGGGGTGTTGTCTTTATGATGGGGTAGGGAGAGAAATAGGGAGTCAGAAAATTACACTGCAGCTTAGCGCTGATTGACGCAGTAATGTTTGCAGTAACGTATGCAGCCATGCAGCGCGCTGCCGTATGAGGGATTAGACCTTCTCCACCGGTCCCCTCCCATGTGACAGATGGCACACACGTTTATGCCAACAGATTCACACTCGCACACACACACACACGTGCCTCTTCAGCCACGTCTGTTATGCTGATATTATTCTATTTGTTCTGTTCAGCGCTCGGTGCTGTGTCATTTTTGTGTGCTCTTAGCTTTGTGTCTAAATGGTGATACAGCCTCGGTGCATTTCCTTTTTCCTCCATCTCATCACACTTTCTCGCTTTTGCTCCCTCTCGCCCGCACACTTGTGCCTCTCTGTATTTATACCTCCATCTCTCTAAACCCTGGGAGTCATTGCAGCGAGTCCTTAATGAAGTCATTATCAGATTTTCCCCGATTTAAAACAACACAATTAGTAGCAATGCCTTAATGATGTTTGCAAGTTAAATGCAAACTAATTGCTTTTTCTCCATTTCTCTGTCTCATTTCCTCGTCTCCCGGCTTGCTGCTCAGCGGGAATGAAAAAAGTAAATGAATCACTGAAGTGTTTTATGGATGTGGATGTGTTTGTGGGAGCATTTTTCTCAACCATGTTGCACGTCTGTGTGATTTATTATTTTTACCCCAAGAGAAATCTGTTACACCATTCCTTATTTTTGTAATGCATCATCAGCCAGAGGAAAAACAATATTATCCAGTCTGGGATATTGTACTCTGGAGTCTAATAATCTAATGTACACTAGAGCTGGTGTCATTAAAGAGCCAGTGGAGCTGTAGGAAGGTGGTAGGTACACATCTGTCTCTCTCTGAATCCCCACTGGTGCTTGCTTTCCATCCAACCGCATGCAAGTATGCTAGTGTCTACCACATCGTACAGACGCAGCCTCATAGCTGGTTCTGTTGACGACACCAAGATCCTCCAATATTAAAAGTTCTTGATAATTCTGCTCTGTTTTTATGAGGCAAGACACTGAGATTACAATGACTGATGAGTAGACGGTCTAGCCATCCATCCATTTTCTATACCTGCTTATTCCAATCCAGGATTGTGAGATTACATCCCTCACAGGTTGCCAGGCAGTGACAGGGCCAACACAGATAATAAGCACTCATGTTTTCGCACTTGATCCTAGGCATGAAAAATTAAACAGTATTGAAAACGAAACATTTATTGAAATGTGCTGCTTCTGCATTGATGATATGAATTTGCCAATGAAATGTCTGCCTATAGTTAGATCAAGTTTACTCAGCTCTTTGAAAAGAAATAGAAGTTGTGGTCTTTGGTATGTATCAGGAAACACACACTTGTGCATTTGGCTTGTCTCTTTTATCAGAGAGATTATCTCTGGGTCTTTCTGTTGATTTCCTAGATAGCTGTCATGGCTGCTGTACATTGGAGTGCTCTGTGAGTAAATGTTAGTGAAAAGAGCATAAGCCTAGCAACAGAGAATCCTCCATAGGATGGTAAGAACATTCAGAAAGGAAACATTCTGTTGAAGAAAGACCTTGGACTATATGGTTCAGTCTCTGAATAGATGTTTTAAAATGTGACGAGTTGAACTGATGCATAGACTTGCATTTAAGAGCGCATTAGATCGGCTAGCTGTAGTTGCGTGTATGTTGAATGTGCACTTGAAGTGTTTCTTTTTATCAAATGCATGCATCACTGTACTCATCTACTGTGCCAGAGTGCACGTTCCTGTTATGGCGAGACAAAGAGGGGGCGATCATCTCACAGCACCAATGGACTTAAGTGAAAAGTCATGCTGAGAGGTGTGTGTGAAAGATAATGGGTGTTTGCACCCAGTGGAGCCCAGTATTAGAGGAGTGGAGGTGGTTATAGTTCTGAAGGGGAACTCACCTCCATTAGTGATTGAAGTACACACTTCTTTTAACACTCATTTTCTTTTTTTTTAAGAATGAGAATTCATTTTTAAGTCGTAAACCTGGATACAACTAGTTCAGGTGCTATTCCAACCCGAATTTGAATGCAATGCATAAGAAAATCTGCATATCTGTGATAAATGTAAATGTGAACTAAAACTAAGTATGCTTTAAAAAGTTACTACAACTATGAATCACTTTTTAAAGGAAGGGTGGATGGTTTTAAATCTATATCAAGGACGCAATTTCAATTCATTGACAAATTCTCATCTCAGGAACAAATCAGGGAGAGGCTTTGGGAGAGGTTGGTAATCGTTGCCCATGAACACTTTGACGTATGAACTCTTCAAGTTGGGAATCAACCCTGTACTTCCTTCATTACATCTGCTTGAATTTGCACTTTTTTTTAAAATGCAAAGCTTAGCAAGAAGCAGAAGTAACATCAAATCTAGAGACCCAAAACATGGCCATTTTATCAGTGAATAAGATGAAAACCGGCTTTCAATGAAACACAAAACAGAAATTTGTAACATTTGCTCTAAATGACGATGTGTGGACAGTGAACAAATTCTTTAGGAATTCTTGTGGAGCGTTCATTTTTGCCACCAGACAACAGCTTCCATGATCTCAAGGCAGCTACACACTGTTCGCTTTCACACATCTGAGAAGTTCATTGCAAGCCACTCTTTGGCAACATGCATTTAATGAACCTGCTACAAATGCTGTTTGACTTGCACAGACTGTACAGTGATGACTCCTTTAAGATGTATTGGCAACAACTGTGAAGAACATACTGATTCCAACTGTCACATAAATGCAAAGTGGATTTAATGAGCTGACAAACCCAAAAATACGTAATTAGTACCTGCAAACGGCTTCCTTCCATGTTACAGCTTTTTAAGGTACAGTTATGGGTTGTTGGAAGACACATCACATGAACCTTTGCTGCCAGAAACCACTTTATCGTTTGAATGCTACAAGTGACATTTATTCCATTTAGGTTGCAGCTACAAGTTTGTATTGTTTTTTTGCACTGCAATGCCAACAGGACATTGATCAACAAGTCAAGGTAAATTCCTTACAGGCCATACTGCTGTCTCAAAGCAAAGAAATCATTCTAAATTTATGACAAAGATATCCCCACAATGTTTTTGTGAAAGATGATTAAGCCTTTCTATACTGTGGGACAACCGAAAAGTGTACGTTGTTTATCATCAGATTGTCAAAAGAATGTTTGAAAAGATAATGACCAAGTCGTGACAAGTGTACTCTGTCATCAGTCAATAGGATAATATAATCTTTGCCACTAAAGATATCTCTCGAGGCAGGACTAGATGTATAATACTCTGGGGAGTTTTCTGATTTCTTTCTGTTTTACCAGAACACACAGAAGATATTGAGGGCAATCAAGCCGCTCGAGGCATTTACTTTCTCATAAAACCCATGAAGGTTGATTATTTTTTAATCAACATTTCAAAATCAGTTTTAAAATCTTTTGAATGTCACAATGAAAGTTGCCATGGAAATTAATGCCATTGCATTTTTGGACTTTCAATAATTTTTATTATAACTTTTTATTTTTCAGGGTCCAAGAGTTTTGCTACACAATTCATTTTTTAATGGTTTTTAGGGATTGGCCACTTGATCCTCTTCAATTCCCAGGAAAGGGTGCCCAACACTGGGCAAGGCCCTCTGGATGTAAAGTCTATACCCACAGCAGTGACTAATTGTTTGTTATGTCAGCACTTGTCGTGCCCGTTTGCCTTTAATGGAGTGTAGTGTGGTGATCCATTAGGCTGTCGAGCAAGCCCCGTGTCAGCTGAAGTGGCTGTGTGTCAGTGGGGCGAGCACGCCGCAGAGATGTGATTTAGTGCCCTGCTTGTTGCTGTGCCTTGTGCCTTTCCTCATTGCCTCACGATGCAGCCCAATCCTCTCCTCTTCCTCCTTGTCTTCTCTCCTCACCCTAGATTGATTACCTGAGCAACTGGCTCATGACACTCGCCATCTTCTGGCAACCTTTTAGTGCCGTTTTATAGATGGTTAGTGCACCTCATTTGGCTATTTATACATCTGCAAGTGGCCATGAAATATAGATTTGTCTTGATGGGTGTCAACATCGGAGCTATGGAAGCTGTGCACAGTGACACCTCATTATTTCAATGGTGTGAGATGAAGAGGCTCTATGGCAGGAGTGATTTTCGAACATTGCCAAATGATACTGTTTTCATTTTCATTTAATGTTTCTACTCATATTTTACTCAAAGCAATAAGGCTTTGTTCTTGTTTAATTTGGTTGGCGCTGAGAGGGGGATTGAGGTTAAGGCAGAAGTTCAGCTGAGAATGGAGCTGAACGCGATACATCTCCTTAACTCTCTCAAACACAGTCAGAAAACCAGCCTTTCTATGTCAATGTCAAGGTGGTTCAGAGTGAAAAGAACCCTTAACGGTAACATTATGTGTGACCTGTCATCCACACACATATCCAGATTATTCACTCCATTCACAGCCAAGGTCTTATAGGTAATTATGTGCTGGCACTCACTCAGTACGATGTGCTGGTTAATTGAATAGTTAACACATCTGAGGCAGGCCTGTGCAGATTGGAGGTGACACCTGTCAGGAAGCCGATCCCTCCCGACCCAGGACATTTCCTGCTCCACCTGATACATATGTCATCTTTGTGGAAATACCAAATTAGGGCCATGCAGCAGAGTGAGTGCAGTGCAGCAGGTGAGCGGATGGCATGGGGGTGGAAGAAAGCAGGCCCCTCTGTGCTCTGTCCTTCAAGAGAATGTGCAAAGCTCAGGGCACCAATCCTTACTTCACCTAGGGGCATTTCCATGGTTATGTGACAGGAAAGACACATGGTTTTGTGTGTGTCTGTATGCGCATATCTTACATACCATACAGCCACACTTCAACAGGCTTTCCCCCAGCAGTGAGCCTGAGAAACCCAGAAATCAAATCTGCATCATGCAGAGGTGTCTAGTTTCAGTCATCTCAGAGATGGCCATCTAGCAGAAAAACAACTGTTTGCTTAAAAAAAAAAAACAGTTCATTACTTTATGTGAAACTTCCTTATCTCAATGCCTAATAAAATTATGCAGACACATATGTTTCCTTGCTGTGTGTTCAACCTTCAGGAGGTCACAGGTCCTGTTTGGGGCTAATGAAGTCAGCTTCAGGGGGAAAGGCTTACCACAGTGGAGCGAAAACTGCAGGCTGCTCATAGCCAAGTTACTAAGATTACAAAGCAGGTGGGGCAGGAACCAGGCAGCCTTTTAAATCAGCAGTTAACTCACACATATATGATCGGTGTCAGTACACAGCAGAGAGGGATCTGTTAAAACACAGGAGAAGTGATGTAATGCGAGCGGCAAACAGGTAGCAGCTTACAGCTGTAATGTCTGTTGATAAATGGGACTAGTTAGGATGGCGGAGTGTTTAGTGACTGTAGACTACAGGCGCTGCGGGTGTATGCAGGCGCGGTACAGACACGGGAGATAGGGCTTCCACCGTCGTCTATATGTTCTCATCATGATCCTTAATAAATGTCCCTAACAAGATCAAGTGGACTGTTTATTCAACATTACAACAGCCTTTTGGCATCACTCCATTATTAAAGCATATACTGAGCTAGCACCCAGGACATGTGGTCTTTCTGCTTGATTGAGAAGATCTTGTTAGACACTTCAAACTTATCTGTGAGAAAATTCCAATGTCTCAAAATAATTTGTCTGTGTATCCAGGTTCAATGTGACATCTTATGTCTAATGTCAGTCTTATGCATCTGCCGCTTATCTGGGGTTGCGAGGCGATCCCAGGTCGGCCAGGAGATTTAAACCCTCCAGCGTCACCTAGGCCTATACCTGAGGTTATTAATTGTCTGAGCAAAAATGTTGTCTTTGTGTTGTGCTTTTTTTCTTTACTGTGGTTACATTGGTTTGGAGGCTATGACATTATATTTTTGTCATTTTGATAGTTTATTCAAAATGATGAATAAAATATGTGGTCCATATTTCTATTATATGGATATTCTATAAAAAATATGGCTTTATCATTTTTCATTTCCTGTTCATGACCAAAGAAAGTTTGGTTATTACAATGTATGAACATACATATATAAATGTTCATTCTGCAGTAACTGACAGTGTATTGCTGGCAAATAGTTTTCCACTGTGTTGGACGCTATGCATGAAAGGGTTAAAGTAATCATTGAAACATAAATGTGTGTGATGTGGCAGCTGCTTCAACATTTCACCTGTAAGGTGTCTTCTTTTGTCTAATGCACATGTCCACCAACAAAAAAATCCAGAATTTTAAAAACAAGAATTCCAAGAAGAAATTTTCTCTTCGCAATTGTGTATCAATATTGCTCAATTTCTTATATCAAATGTCCATTTAAAATGCCCTTCTGCAGTACCAGTTTCATGGAAAAGGTTTTTTGTGAATATTTTCTGCAGGTGATTTGAAAGCTGTCAGCAATCAGAGCCTGTTTCAGAAGTGTAGTCACCCTTTACTAGAGTAAATGCTGACATCGTGGCTGCAACAGCAACATGCAATTTATATGTAAGAGTTGAAGCACAAACAACACATTTAAAGTGAGTGCATCACATATGGTGTAGACATACTTGTCTAGGAAGTGAAGACGCACAGCAGTCGGGGGCCATCAGAGTTGAGTAGCTGTATAGCATCCGCTGCAACGCTTCAGGTAAATTTGGTTTGTTGAAAACTTAAACATTTAGAATTCAGTAAATGAATTTACAATTTAGTGTTGATTAATTTGACTTTATCCATTTTAAAATCTGTTATTTGCATCTCATAGACACACCAGGTGTGTCTCCTTTCACCCCACAGCATGCTGTAGGTGTGTGGGCTGGTTGTTCAATAGGCAGATCATTTCAGGTCGGAGCCCTCTTGTGCAATCAGATGTTTAACTGGCCAGCTGAAGTGGGACAGGAGCATCTTAACCAGCACCTTGCCAAAGGTCTCATATTCAGTCAGCCACAGGGACTGCTGTGACTACGCCCGCCACCTGCCAATAGGCATTAGGGAGGATTTAGTAATTAAGTGATAGGCTGAGGACTAAATTGGGTGTTTGTGGGCTGGCAAGCCATCCCAAGGTCCTTACAGCCATGCAGATAGAGGATTCTAATTGCCAGGAATATTGATCAGGCTGGCGAGGGGGGTGTACAGGGAATTCACTAGCCATCGATTAGCTGTTACTGCACTTCGCTTGTCAATGGAGGCGGGAGTTGAGCATTGGAAAAGGTCTGGGCTTTTCCCACAGTATCCTCCATCACTAGCAGCTCCTGAGACATGCGTCCAGTGTGAGAATCAGTGACACAGCATGTTGTGATGGAATTGCTCTTTTAACTATTACTGATCTGTGAGTCATGTCATGGCATAGTCATAGGTAATCCAGCAGTGAAGCTGGAAGGAGATAAGTGTTTATGAAGAGTTGTTTTTGTTTCCAGGTGTAAAAAAGTGTCTCCATCCACAAAAACCAGTTGTTTAGGAGTTGGTTTATTTGTTTTTGCTTTCACTCTCAAATCCCAGATTTTTCTTGTGTCTTAAAACTTCCCCTTCTAGGATTTGTTGGTGCTCTGAAACATGGATCTGGTTCCTATTTGTGTTTGAAGGAGAGAAGTTTGAATGTCTGCATCACTAGTAAGGACCTAGGCCACAGACTAAGCTCTTACATTTACTAGATTATAGTTTTCTTAGGTCACATGACACAAAAAAAGGTATGTACACTGTAGAAAACACTGTGGGCAGAATTGGGCAGCCTCTCATTCAGTGGTTTAAGCTTCCTGATAGATTAAATCTTGGTCTCTCTTGCACACATTGGGTGTATTGATTTAGTTCCACGCATGATATATTCACAACACTTTAATTTCCTATGACTTGACTGAATGGAGCAGAAATCAATTAAGTGATGTGTGTGTGAAGTTTGATTTGTCTTGGTTTGAAAGTTGGCAGTGAGTGTGATGTTACTGTTCAGAAACTTTGGACCTGCAATGTTATGGTTAGTTTTATGTCTTGATCAGAGAGGTGATAAGAAACATGGAAATGGACATGCAACAAAAGGTGATACTTGGTTCATACTGGGAAGAACAAACAAATTGAATGATATATATCCTGTTCGGGTACCTTTGGAAGCTGTTTGGTACCAATTATACTTCTAGTAGGCTTTCAAAAAGTGAAAATACTGAACCTCTTAAAAGAAATTTTTACTTCATTTTTACTTGATTTGCCAGTTACATTTAGTATCCCACATGATGGCACAAGACTAAAATTTGTACCAATGTTCTCAGGAAGTACCTTGTGTTTACAGTAAAAAAAACAACAAAAAAACAAGATCCTTCAGGACAAAGGATACAGCTAAGTTAAGTCAATAAATGGCAAGTATTATCTGTTAACAATCTTAAAATCGCATTAAAATGAGGATAATGTCATATACAGCATACCAGTCATGGCAATAAACCCTCATAATATTAGTTATTAAAACAGTCTATAAAAAGGCAACTAGTTGACACACACAATAGTTTTGTAAGCAGTCTATGACCATGTTTAATACTTGAGCAGTAGAACCAGGCGCAGTGAGGCTTGTTGCCCAGCAGTCTCTGGCTGTAGTCATTTAGAGCCTTTTACAAAACATCAATATATTGATTGATGTAAGTGTCTCACTGTGTTGCTCTGTAAACACAGCGTTTGTTTGGTTGTGCATGTTTTATCTGCTTGAATCTTATCAGGATTTAAATCTTATCATCAGAAATTCCATTAGTCATTCCTGTGTTGGCTTTGGATCCAAGGATTTGAATCACTCCACCTTTGATCTGTGTGGTTTATTCTCAATAACTCTTGTTAATATAATAGTTTTGGTTTATGTGTCAATTCAATGAATTTTCCACTTTGAGCACTGCTGGGAGGCATTCTTTTTGCAGATGCAGATAAAATTGTTAAACTAAAACTTTCACTGTGCACCAGAAAGACACCAGGTCACATGAGCAAAAGGTCATAAATGTAAAAAGAGACAAGGAAAAAGATCAGTTACTTCAGAGAAGTCTTGGCTCAGCTTACAGTCAGGTCAAAAGATGACACAAAGTAGCCTACTTTACCACAAAATCAGAACATTTATTTAGTTATGGTTTCAATGTATTTTCATTATTAAAATCACACTTTATTTTCTTTTATTTTTTTACATAATCTAACCCATTTTTTTGAAAAAACAAAGTTTGGACACTGCAAAATATGAACAGAAATAGAATGCAGGAGTTGAAAATACTAATTTTATTCACAACAAAGCACAGGAGGCACATCAGAAGATGAACTTTAGAAATTTTGTTACTGCATGAAACATACATGTATAAGCTTATGAATTTGATGGATTGGAGAGAAATGTGTTTCTTTATTATCCAATCAAATCAGATAGATTTGAAACTAAAAATTAATTTTGAGAGCAAAAGAAAAGAAGTGAGAATCATTTTTTTTGTAGAGATAGAAACAAAATAGACAAAATAGGTTGCAATTAAAAATATATATATTTGAGAGAGCATACTTCTCCAACTTCAATCAAAACTAAACATTTTGTTACCAAACAACAAGGTTTTTTATTAATATCCCACAGCAGCCCACAGTATTGTGAGCCACATAGCATGCACTTATTGGACTGTGAGGTTTCCAAAGTCTTTTTGTCACATCTGAAGGGGGATTGTCTCTCCACGCTTGTTTTCTGATTGAAGTAACTGTAAGCTACAACCATCCATACACCACTCAGAGTCACCCTCCAGTCATGCTCACAAATTGAATTAGTTTCAGTCTGAATTTATGTTTCCAAACTAGTAATTATTTTTTAACCCCAGAGGAAACCAAGAGAAATGAGTCAGATCTTCTCAAGTCGTGGAATTTGATGATATATGATTTAACACCAACTAAAGGAATTCAAGCCTGAAGCGCTACAATTTACCAACCATTCATCTGTTAGCAAAATTGAATCACACCACATTTGACATCTTTAAGGAAGTTAGATTAATCTGATGAAAAAGTTGCTTCTCTCAATTACCATCTGAAATTAATCTCCTTAATGCCAATTTGATCTCTTTCATGCATATAAGTGGTATCTTTCATCTGCACACCTGTGTTGAAATCTGTCACATAGTTGAGCTGGAACTGTTGTGTGTGAAACTTGGTCCTTCACGGCGCTCCAACCCCCATGCAGCCCCACAAGATGAGGGAGCAGATTACCAAAAATAAGGATAGAGATATGAAACGGAAAGTCACCCTCTCTTTTTTCTGTAGCTGGTGGGCTATGTGAAGTCTCTAGCAGTGTATGACAGAACTGCTGTGCAGCTGTAGAAGTGCAAAGTAGATTCAGAGACCAGTCACAAATACCATTAATTGTGTTTTTTTTTCATTTTCTTTTCTGATCTTTTACATAAGATACGATTTGAAAAGTTTAAGAAAAGTGTAACTATCCTCCATAGTATAGCTGTGATGATGTTGAGTTAAGCATTTAGTTCAAATTCATTTTTACTTGTCCTGCTACATGTCAGGTTAAAATGACAAGATTTTTGTTTTCCTTGCTTCCACTAACATATAGATAGTTTACTAATACATGCTTTGTCTGCTACGTTGGTGCATGATGTGTAACGAGAGTAAGTCACGTCATTACCAGTTTTTTTGGCATTCCAGATGCACCAACTAGGAAAGAATAGATATCTCCCAAACATCAAATTTGTTAGTGTCTACAAATGCTGATAAATCTCGTAAATCATACACCCATCGTAAGAACGTGGACCATTAAAACTTCAGCCAGTTTTAGAGATAACTGAACAATAAACCACACATACTAATGCCATTTTTCAGGAACAAGCTTGCCATAACAACATCATTATGATTACAAACTGCTGGTGTTTATACTGGAGACCTAATGGAAACAAAATGTATAATAAATCATTTTCAGAGTGGTACAGGGCACAGACGTCTTTAAATCCTGTATTTTTGGTTCGTCTGCGAATTACAAGTTCCCGACTTGGAATTCCAAGATCACCGAGTTCTGTAATGCACTATAATGAAACAGAATTTCCTAATGTTGAGATATTTTGTTGATGATATAAATGAAGGGAGGAATTGGGACAGGAACCAGCAGGAAACAGAATTTCCTAATGTTAAGATATTTTGTTGATGATATAAATGAAGGGAGGAAATGGGACAGGAACCAGCAGTTTTCTTCAATTTCAGATCTGATTTGATTTGATTTATTTCAGATCCCCATTAGCTGTGGCAAAGCCAAAGCTATTCTTCCTGGGGTCCAGACAAAAATCTTTACAATATGTCAATGCATTAATATATTACACACAACATAATCACCATACTTAAGTCAGATTAAAACAGAACAAAAATAAAATATAAAATAAAAATAAACAAACAAATTAAATAACTCAATATTCAAAACAATAGCTCCCAGGTTCATAGTGTAAACATTTCACATGATATTTATACCAATCTACCTCTATTATAGCCAGCATGTTGGTAATCTTAGTAAGA
>JAVQJG010169340.1:0-50781 GCA_036024015.1 Craterocephalus amniculus
TATATATACATTATGTAGATATAATGTAATATAATATATATTGTAAATGTTAAAAACCAAAAAAAACAAAATCTGTTTATCAAGAAGGGCTTTTTACATAAAGGCTCCTCTTGGAAAATCAAAGTTGCTGGTTTCCATGCAGCAGCCAGACCATCATTCTGCTCCTGCAACACCGGACATGACAAAGAAATAAATAAATTTGATCACTTCAGCCTTGTCTGATAAGCCAAACAGTAGACTGCTTCCATCCACCCAACAGAGGCAAAAACCAGAGGAGTGAAGGAAAAAGTAGAGAACGGACAAAAATGATACATGAGCCACGTATTAGTGATTCTTTCATTCCTGCATTATCTGTTTTCTTTTTTTTCTGCCTCCTGCATCAGTGTAGATGTAATGGGGCCGTTAGCTGAGCCCGTAGGGAGGCTTCTCTGGGACCAGACCCATGAAAAAAAGCAACGGCTGTCATTCATCCCCACACTTTTCTTTCAACCTGAATGTTTCCAACACGAATAAAAGGAGGAATTCTTCAAACCAGCGGGGCTCGGCAGGTGACAGTCCTGCTCCTGCAGGTGGCGGCTTCAGCTTTATTTCCTCACAGCCTCCGTCTGAGCTCCGACAGATGGGTTAAAGCAAAAGCAAGCAAATGTAAAAAGGCAAGCAGGCTTTCCTCCTGTGGTTTGCTTCAAAGCGTGCATCACGCCTCGATATCTGTCCCCAGAGTCCTTCGCTCCACTCGTGTTTTACTCTAAATAGATTTGTCTTCCATGTTGAGCTTAAGAAAAGCCAACAAACAAATGTCGGAACATTTGTCAGAATTTGTTTTTTACTGGCTTTCAGTTAGGTTTACATGTTCTTTTCCATCCTCTCCTCAGAGAGCCCGCTGACGTTCGCAGCCAATCTGGACAACGTGGTGGACACAATAAAGGTGCTGAAAAACGGAGGAGCTCATCTGGACTACAGGGCCAAAGACGGCATGACGGCCCTCCACAAAGCCGCACGGTCCAAGAACCAGGTTTCCCTCATGGTAAAGACACCTCGCTCGCCCACTTTTACACAGACTCACTGTGCATCATGAGTGCGTGTAACGTGCACGGCTGCACCGTCTGCTGCTGCTGTTTGCAGCTGATTCAGCCTGAAACATCTCTCATACGGAGGACAGTATATTTCAAATAAAGTTTAATTTAAAAGGGGGCTACGGGAATTACTCCTAGAAATACCCCTAAAATTACGGATTACTCTGAGAATTGGCTTTATGCACAACTCCACTACTTCCTGAACTTAAGCCTGCTGCTTTGTGTCCTGTCTTTCATTACTGGATGAACTGATTAATCCAGGTGTGTCTATTTGACTAATCAGTTCGTCCAGTAATTAAAGATAGGACACAAAGCAGCAGGCTTAAGTTCAGGAAGTAGTTGTGTTGTGCATAAAGCCCATTGCACAAAACCTAAATATTGCAATAAATTCTGGTAATTGAAATGCCTTTATTTTAAAAAAAGCCTCTGTCCTTGATAACTAAACAGGGCAATGCTTCAGAACATGAAACATTTCCGATTGCCATCTTCCTCAGAGTAGACGAGATTTTGCAAGAAGCGGCCCAAACACTAAGCACCGCTCACAGGGAACAGCAGAGTTTTCTATTTGTACTTTCAAATTTTAGAAGTATTTCCTTTGTGGTTGATAACAGTGGTCATGGACTCGCTGCTAGTGTTGCGTCCCCTATGGATGGCTAACCCAGCATCATCTTCATCCTACCCGTACTGTGACAGCTGCTTTGACTCGTCTTATCTCTTGCTCTGTTTCTTTTCCTCTCTTCCTGCGATAGAGTTTCCTTGCATTTCTGCTGATCGGCCACGGTGTAAATAAGTAAATAGCCGGTAGATGGTTAGTTAACCCCTCAAACATCAGTCAATATTAAATGTTACATTATTTTAGAGCCCTGGTTTAATAGTTTCCTGTAAAATTCTGTCACATCTGGAAGGTAAAAGGAGGACTTCCGGTTAGAAACGTGCACTTTGCTGCTCCTCCATCAGAGCCGAGGCTCTGCCCGTCGTCTTGCTCCACATGAATAATGGGAGAAAAGATGCGGCGAATGATCCACCAGCAGGTTTTATTCAGGCCGAACGGCGCCTGAGCGGGTTGGAAGGTGGACTCAGAGGCTTTTAAACTGGGACGGTGATTTGCGCGTTGCTGTGACGTAATGGACAGTGGCAGCTTCAGAAGTGCACGTAATAAATGTCAACCGTTATACTGTTACCGCCTCACATTAAAAATGTTTCCCATGGAAAGTCTGTTCCTGGAACATGCTGCAGCTCCACCGTAAAGGCAGCTTTCCACCTGCTGCAGGGAAGAGTCAAACATTTCCTTCCCTCTCAGGATATCCTGTGTCTGAGCTGCATTTACACCCCGCTCACTGCTTCACATGCTTTTAATCTTAAAAGCACAAAAAACTGATCCAGCACGCTACGACTACACCAGCACACAGGGTTTTACATAAAAACCACAGTTAATAGCAAACTAGAATAATTTAAGGACACCTTACGTACATTTCTGACTTTTACTTGATGGAAATCTCGGTGAATTGTCGATTCTTATAAAAAAACTGAGATAATTATCTTTTAAATCTCACAATGCACTTTGATGAAAGACAGTTTTTCTGATTTGCTTCAGTCCCAGTTTGTGTTTCATGAAAGAAACGTTTGTCTTTAAGAAAAAAAAATTGTTTTCTCCGATGATAATTATGGTTTTTCATGGTTTTATTATGAATGAATTTGAATGAATTTATTTATTTGTAAAGGGACAGTGCATATTAATGAACAACCACATGGTTGTAAACATGCCAGATTTAGCTAATAGCTCATTTCCATCTGTTGTCCCCCATTAAAGAAATAAAAACAAAGTAAAACACAATTATCCAACAATAATACTGTAAATGAGAATAAAACAATACAATTTAAGAATTAAGAACAAATATAATAAATAAATATTCTATAGAGGGTACCGATGTGCGATAAACACACAAGCCTACATGTTTGTACACATATTAATACCAAGCCTACACACACAAACCTGTACACAGTACATGCCCACTAGTACGCACAGACATACAGTACCGCTGTGTACGTATGTAGGCATTTGCCCACTTAATTAACATCCCTAGGATTAAATATAAAGTCTTGCTGTCGTTGAAAAAATATTAGCTAATAATGTTCACAAAGCTGATTGCCAATAAGCCATGCTTTAAGCTGTTTTTAAAATGAGATGTAAGTAGGGCTAACTCTGATTGTGTTAGGTACATTTACCTCACATGCTGACATCTTTACTTTACTGCATAAGTATCTGTATACATGCAAACATGCATGTGCAAGCCTCTGGCTTCGCAGAGGTTCTACAGCTTGAAATGGACAGATCTGATTCGTTGTGACCATCCGTCGTTAGTCAGTTCTTTTCCCCTCACTCCCTTCTCTCCCTCTAAAGAGTTTGACCCTGGCAGCTTCCTGTAGCCCCAAGGGGATAAAGAAGTCCTGGTGATTGTGACAGGTGTCACGTCTCAGAAGACCCCACATGAAATCCCAAGGAGAGATAGATGTTTGGAGGTTGTTTTTTTTTAACTCCATAAGGCTTTTACAGTGTGTGCATGTGTGAGCGCACATGCACATTTAGTGTGCCTGTGTGAGAAAGCCTGCATGTGAAGCCTTACCCCTGACACCCAGCTCTCATTCTGGTTATTGGCTTGGATACTTATCACCTCCAGCCTTCCAGGCTTGATTAGGTTGAAGCTACTCCAAAGTCAAAATTCTGGATATCAAAGGCAGTGCTCAACTTTGGCATCTGTCTGCAGCATCTTAATATGAAGCCAGGTGTCATGAAATTTTGTAAAAGTGAACATGACATCTTGAGATATGTGCTCCATCCACCAGTTGGAGTGAGAGAAATATGTTTCTCCTGCACAAAGGGATTATCTGGAGAACACATGCCATAAATGCTTAATTAGGTTAGTGAAAAGTATTGGTGATGTGATCACTAAGAATAAATATTAGGACCTTAAATTTAAAGTGGGTTAATGCCAGTGCATAAACCTGCAGTGGCGCTTATGTAGATCTGGCTTTCTGTACGGGCATGCTGTGGCAGCACGGATGATCCGTATTTGCATATGGATCGTGTTCAAGATTTTAATCACCCTTGTGATCACTCATAACTTGAAGAAACTTGATTATTACGTAAGTGTCAGTCATTTGAATGTTGAGCTGACTTGTTGTCATTTTTTAATTATAGGTGCAAGTAAACTTCAGCATGCTGCAGACCAAACCTGGAAGAGTGATTTCTTTAGGGCCTAGGGTGAGGCAGGAACGGTGTGGAAGAAAAAGATGAGCTGCTATCAGAGTTGTTTACTGTAGGATGGGTGTAGGCTTTCTGCAAAGGAGATTAGTAACAGCAAATTATGCATATCTTATTTTCTGGATTATCTCAGACACTCAGAGATGTTATCTCAGTGTATAATCTCTTTTAAAGTCATCTGGTCTATTCTGACTGTAAATAAAGTTATTTTTTGCTTGTTTATCTTTTCTCGAAGTCCAGTTTGGGGTGTGCTACTTTTGAGTTTATTGTTGCATCCTAACCATGACCGCTCAAGATGAATTTCTTTTTTTCCTTTTTTGTTTTTTTCCCGCTTAAGTGGCAGAGTAATGAGAGGAGGGTGGGCGAAAGCCACTGTGGCATACTAGCCATTTTGTCACTGTGTGTGTGTGCATTTATATGTGCCCTTCCATGCAAATATGAATGGGTGGCCTGTCTTGTCCAGTGGTGCGTTTAACCAGACACGGACCTTTGCTTCAGCCAAATCAGGCTCAACGCAGACAGTGTGCATCCATGCCATTTTCAAGCTGCTCCAATTATATCTGCTGAGCATCCACATATTGGCCAATTTTACAATAATAGCATATCTATTTCTGTTCTAATGGATGACATTGCTTGGCTTATCCATGCATGTATGTCAGTGGTCTTTCATGCTTTGTGGTTCGGTCTGTTCCCAGCCATGTGCAGTGTGCTGCAGCCTATCTTGGCTTTTTATGAGAATGTGTTGCATAAACCCACTGTGGACTCATGCACAGTGGTAGGCAGTAGCGCAATACTTAGTTCATGTTACACTAATGTGATTACACCACCTGCTGCAGAAAGAAGTAAAGCATGACATTCTAAAACTGTGAAGTGTTGTTTGAGCTGCTTTTTAAAATTATCTTTCTTTACCATTACATTTGTTGTCGGCTCCTTTAGTGTATCGAATGTAAGCTTAGTGATAAGTGGGTTACAAGTGTGATATCTCCGTGTTCAGTGGACAGACTGTTCCAAAAGTGTTAATGACAGGAATTCTAGTAAATTAAAATCTTGTGTGAGTTTTTTTTTGTGAGTGTGCATGTTTATCCTTGTGTGTAGGTTATGCTTTCACCACAGATGCAAGCATTTCAGCTATTTTTGTTTTATTGTGAGTTGGAGGATTTTGTGAAGTGTAACTGCAGAGCTTTGTGTTGATAAGGCTGTTTCTAATGCATCTAAAAAGGAAATATTTTTTTTCTAGCATTAAGTTGGTAGTCTATTGTTTTTTATTATCATTAACATTTTGCTGATTCCACTTTTCCAGAAACTAGCCGTACTGGCCATGCATCTGTGTGCATATATGCATACATGCATGCATACCTCGGTTTGGCCCCTGATGAATTATGCTTGTGCATTACTATAGCACATGTGCTGATTAATTCAAATTGTCATGTGCATCCCACAGTGCATGTTTTCAGTCCATGAGCCTGCGTTGGGAGGTATGTTTGTGCATCTAAAAGCTGTCACTTTGTGGCAACTGGGCCTTAAACCCGGGAAAGGTCTGAGAAGAATAATGTTGGTGGTGGACTGGAGTGTTGACCTTCTATAGCTAAGAGAGAGTCAGTGAATAGCACCCCCCAAATGCACACACATAGACACACACATGCATCGAACCCTCCCTCCACCTTCCCATCACCCCACAACCCTCCACTCCCTCCCTCCCCCAATCCCTGCTGCACAGCCCCAGGCGCCTGCAGGCGCTGGAGATGCACGCATGCGTTGCCTCACTGTGTGGGGCTTTGTCTGTTTGTGAGCATGGATCTATGTGTGTTAGTATGTGTTAGTGTGTGTGTGTGTGTGTTTGAGCGGACAAAAGAAGCAACTATGTCCACCTCTTCTGTCACTTGACAATAATCACTCATGCTCCTTTCAGCACGTCTGTCCTGGTAGGTCTGCTGCATCCTCCTGTGACTGGCTTACTGCTCAAAATGTAGAGAAAAATCTGGGTCAATTATTAATATTTATCAATGGGATTCCTGTAAAGTGACAATATGGGTCTGTTATAAATAACAAAGATTGACATGATGTTAAATTAATGACAGAAGTGTTGTTGTAGATATATTTAGGTTTACTGAAGTTGTCATCAGGATATAACCCGATCTATATAGATGTATTATGCATCACTTGAACACTCTGTCTCTAAACTAATTGGCACATATATGGATAAGAGATGTCTTTATGTCTATTAATCATTAAGTAAGAATTATTATCACAATTTAGTAGTAATCCTTACAGACTTCAAAAAGTCACATTAGCTGGCATGATTCAAGGATATTCCTATCTCACTGCTTCATCATTTCTTTACATCTGGGATGCAGTAATCCAGAAATATTTACTACCAGCAGCTGCAGGAACTGCTCCGATAGTCATACTACCACATCATCAGTACTGGTTTAAAGACATCACAGCCTATCAATCAACAATCAGCTAAAATTTGGGTGAGTTAAAATTCTAAATAATGATTTTAAATTACTTGGGTGTATAAAACACTATTTTTCCACTACATTAGCAATTGTACCAAGTATTCAGACTTGTTACAACATGCTGATGTCAACCCATTAAAACAAGCCCAGTCTTTAATGAATTCAAGCCCCATCTGTGCTCCGAATGCCATGCCCGGTGCTAGGCATGGGCCTACTACAATTCCTTAAATTCCAGAGATCCATTTTAGAGCTCCTCCAATAACAAGGAGCTGTTTCCTCAGTAGAATGATACTGTTTTACCTTTCTTGAAACCACAGAGTTTCTAAGCCAAAAGAGCTCATAGCATAGAGGTGATTTGTCCTTAAATCCTCACCAAGATGCTTTGTGCTTGGTCTAAGTTAGTGCATTTGTTGGGTGAGCAGAGCTTTTATGCCTTTTCCAAACACGAAAGCATTTGCTGGGAAGTGTTAAGATTACATATGTCCATATTTTTTAGCCATTTTTACTGAGGCAACAGGGTTGCATCATCAGATGTCTCCTCACTGCAAGAGTAAATCTCTTTTTAGCCGTAGCCCTGACTCGCCTTCCCGCTCCATTCCCAATCCTGCCTCTTTTCTTAGTGCCAACGACAACAGCCCCGTCCTAGCTTCTGAGTTCCAAACCAGAAACATTTCTGGCGTTTTCCAAAATCCAAACCAACTCACCAGAGTTTCAGTCTCTTCCCTGTAGTCTCAGTCCCAACTACAATCCCAGCCGGGGCTTCCATGTGCGACTGACACATAAATAACCAAGCCTGTCCGCCACCCAGGCAAATTCAAATGCACCTGTCAAAGTGATGAAGCACCCGCCCGCAGGGAAGCATTGTTTACATTTTCACTCCACTCTTTGCAAAAGTGAGATTCTAATTATTTTCCCACTGTAAATTAAAGCCAAGTGGGACAGAACTACAAACCAAAAAGGATCATGTCAGTGGAGAAAACCCCTGCCCTCCTACAATATATATGAATTTGTGAGATGGGTAATGGCTGCCAAAATATATGTGGGTGGTAGAGGAAGGAAAGGTCAATAACTTTTGTCTTTATCGAGGGAAATGGAAACATAAAGAGACAGGAGAGAAGGGGAAAAAAAGAAGCGTATGCATTCGTACAGGCTGTATAGAAAAATTAATTCCGTTGTCCTCATTAATTGGAATGAATTATGCCCCTATGTCTCAGACATATAATGAGCCAAAACAAGCCCCATTCGAACTCCTACTCGTGTAAACTTCTTCTCTCCTGCCTTCAGTTTCACACAAGCACAAATAAATTGTATATATTATACAATATACGCACCAACACTTTAAATTTACAGTAACGCAAAGTACATCCACTATCTTTACTCTCTCTGGGGCTGAGCTATTGCTGTTTATTAATCACTAAAAGGTCATGTTAGAGTTAAAAATAGTGGATTAATAGTCAAATTACTTGACTGTGAGTGATTACTAATTTGCCCATGGGGTGATTTTTTACTCTGACACAGTGCTTTTGAGTGGAAAAGTTTACTGCAAGGTCTCCAGGTCAAGTTTGGGTACTGTTTTGGTTGTCAGCAGGGACACGCAAGATGGAGTCACCACGGAAATGGCTTTTTTTTCCTTTTAACAGTCAGCTCTCAAAGCTGTGTTTTTATCTGGTGTGTCAAGAAAATGAAAAAAAAAGTGTCAGACACTGGTATATGTGACAGCCAAGGACATGTGAGACAAATATACAAAACACACTGTAACATTCCCAGACTTGACCATTGAGTCACCCAGTGGAATATTACTATTCAAAGCTTGCTCACAAAGTCTTTTCAGGCTTTACTTGAAAGATGAAATCTCACTTTAAGTATAAATATGGGTCATGCTTTCAATATGACCAAAATATTATCTCAGAGGCAGAAACAGCTCTCATTTGGCCACAAACTAGAAACAAAAAGACACTGTGATATCAGTGACAGCAATTCAAAATCCATCTTTCAATAGACTTTACATCTGCACACACTTGAATGCAAATGATTGACAGGTAAGTCACATTTTATTATAGGTCATACTGCATTTTTTATAAAAGAGAACCTTTCCACAGGCGCTTGCATTTACAAACTGATTGCTTTTCTTCTGTATTCATGTGTGGTATGGTATGAAAGTGTGAAATCGCATCTTCTCCAAGAAAGACATTCAGACTGTATTTTTGAACCATGGAGCCATGTCTGCAGCTGTGCCATCCCCACTTCCTGTGCCCCTGTCCTTCCCTCCCATTCCCACTGTGCATTTGCGGTAATGTCTACAAATCCTGAAATTTATGTCCCTGCTAGAAAACATGGTTTGCTGTTTATAGCCTTCCACTAAAAGAAATAAGGCCCGTCTCTCCTGATACAAGTCAAAGGACTGATGCAGACTCTATCAGATTTCTAAATACAGACCACAACGATAAATCCTGGCTTGATTGGGTTTGAATTGGGTTAGCTCACTTGAATGCTATCTGCTTAACCCACAGCTGGCCTGTCTGCTCCATGCAGGCATTGAACCTAAATCAGTCACTTAGTGCTATCAAATGGAACAATGGTGGAGTGGAGAGAGCACTCAAGCTAGGGCTAGAAGCCAGGCTAGCACCATAACACTACACAACAGACCAGAACAGAGTAGTACAGAGCAGACAGGCCCTCTAATGCTCTTTCCCTTTTTGTGCATGTGTGTGTCTCAGCTGTGATGCTTCCTGAGAGCCATGGTGCATTGCATGAAATGGCATCACCCAAACCGAACACACAAACACCTTTTCAAGCCTTTTGTCTTGTCTTGTCAACTGGATTTCACGTGCTGATTAGTGTAGGATGGCAGCATGGCTAACATAAAACAAAAATCTATTTTCATGCAAGCCAACATAGATATACATGTACACCACATTGGGTAATTTAAGCAGGTGTGTTGAACCAAAGAGACATACAGTAAAGAACTAGAATTCATGGTGTCTCTATCACCAATGTACAGCTTGGTTCAAGATATACTGGAAATAAGCCATCGCTGGCTAATAGTAACACCTCCTCTGGCTATTAAAGAAGGAAACAGTGTCTCCTACTCATTTTGTAAATGTTTGTAATTTCTTACTGCATCCTCACAGAAGTTGAGAATTAGAATAGGAAGAGATTTGATTTGCACACACTTAAAAAACCGATGAAATCAACATTCACGTTCAAACCAAACAGGCCAATGACTGCCTTGCAGAATTGCTGATTACTTAAGAAATTCAGGTAATCAGTTTCCCTCAGTGTGGGCTGAGGCCAAGCTGGAGGCGAGGCACAGCTGAGGCGATTCCACTGATGAGTCTAAATTAGCATTGAAGTGGTGCATCCCAGCGTTCCCTCCTAACCTTGCCCACAAGAGACACACACACCTTTTTTTCTCTCCCTCAACTCTTCTTGTTATTTGCTTTCTTGACTTTTTGACACTTTGACAATGAGGCCCTTTATACTTACAGGGTTGTCTGCTTTGCACTTTATGCTGCGTCTCTAATTACCAATGTGGTGATGGCTCCCGCTGTTTTCTGTTTTCTCAGTGAAGTGCCTGGAGTTGTGTTTGGCAAACCGTTTATAAGTGTGGGGGTGATATCGATACAGCACCAAATTAAACCTCTCCTTCAGCTTGACCCTGCCACTTATGACCAGCCGAATGAGTTTGCCTTTTTCCCTCTTCTGTATTTTTAGACGAATCATAATTACACAGCCAATTAGGGGTCACCTTGAAAAACTTCCTCCTCTTTATGACTGTGTGTGTTTGGTTTAGTGTGTGTGTGTGTGTGTGTGTGTGTGTGTGTGTGTGTGTTTTGTTCACAAGTTTGAGTCTGTTGCTTTGAGCTAACATTAAATTTTGGCCCATTATAGAAGACATGTAAGCACTTATATTGCTTATTAGTTTTTCATTCTGCTTATCTACAGTAACAGTATGAAAAATATTATTCTAAATACAAATATGTGAAAGCTGCATGCTGATTTACAACTTGTATCTCTTTAATAATATGATGTTTAGGATCTATCCTGATTAAACATGCCAGTCCTCACTAGTCAACACTCAGAGTGGGAAAGAGCTTCCATGATCTTCACACATGGATGAATTCGAGTTACATGACCTATATAACACATTACACGCCCCGCTTACTCCCATGTCTCACCCTAATACAGAAGGGCAGCATATTACAGGTGTGTATGCCTGCGATACACGCACATGGACACACAGGGAGGGAGTCATAAACAAGCCAGCCATCCGGATTATACAGCTCATATAATCCCAAACCAGACCTGTCTCTTTACCTGCTACCGTTCAGGTCCCATAGGACTCACTTACTTTACACCAGTGGAGCTCTTCTCATGGATCCAATTGCATTATTGCTTTTATGCTTTTTAACTTAAAATTACAAGTAATCTGATTATCCCTTAAGCTTTGAAAAACACAAACAGGAATAGCTTTACAGTCCTAACCATTAACCATATCTCTCCACTTATGTCTGTGTGTGAACAGGTAGCTGTTTATGACCATATGTGGACAGCAGAGGATCCCCCACCGGGCTTTGCAGTCCCAGGTGAGGAGCCCCACAGGGAGGGTGCACTACCACCAACAGACGGTGAGACCAGCACTCATGTGATCATCTACACGCTGTACCTGAGTGGGCTGAAGCAAAGATACAGGCACTTCCTCCGACAACCAGATGGGACTATCACTGAGGTGAGACACAAATGTGAAAATGTGAGATTGAATGGTTTCCTATCAGTTCATCAGGGGATAGGGATCACATTTCTGATGCTCTGCATGAAGTTAAATGGATTCTTTTACAGTGTTTCTTTGTCTCATTTCCTGTGTGGTCCGTCTGTGTCGTGATCCAGGATGCACCACATAGGCTATTGTTTAGAAGTTAATGGGCTCTATGCACAACTCTGCTAGTTTCTGAACTTAAGGGAGGACCTTGTTTCCTGTCTTTCATTACTTGACAAACTGATTAATCCAGGTGTGCCCGACCTCAATAGTCCCAACAGCAATGGCCAGACACACTTGGATTAAACAGTTCGTCCAGTAACGAAAGACAGGAAACAAAGGAGTTCCCTTAAGTTCAGGAAGTAGAGGAGGTGTGCATAAAGCCAATTACATTTTTAATCATTTTTAAAGCAAGAAAAAGTCAGAAAAAAGATGGTTCCATCTATTTTTTCTCAAATTCTCTTGTTTAGTTGTTTTCAGACTGAATCTGAAGAAGAGGAAGATATACTCACTTGAAAAATTTTTAGGTACACTTTTTAAGTTCACATTTTAGGTTTCTTCTGAACTTTCTTAAAGGAATACTTCACCCTTAGAATGATGTGCCTTCATTTTCTACTCACTCTTATGCGGATTAACACTCTGGAAGACTTTCTTGATATTTATCATGCAGCCTGAGATATCGGGAGGTTTTCATTTTCCATCAGTTCGGTTACAGTGATGCTGAACAACGCCCGTTCAGAAAGTCCATAAAAACTTGGCAATATTCCTCCATACTGTTCGTCCAATGTAATCCAAGTGTCCTGAGTGGGTAGCGTCCATAATTCATCCGAAACAACATTATTTATTTATTTTCAGAGCCCAAACCGTAGCATGTTGTACTTCCTGGATGCATGATGCTTCAGTGGCCACTGCAGACATTCTCCGCATACAGTAGCCAGTAGAGTGAGAATTCGCATTCCGGGCTACCCTCAGTTTCCCGCGGCCGGTGTAGGATCACGCACGCTTATCCAGGAAGTACACCGGGGACCTTTCAAGCCTCTTGCGCTTACCTGCGATGCCGATTACGTCACTACCATGCGCCATAGAAAAAGGGCAATTCCCTCAAAGATCGCTCCTTACCTATTGAAGGACGGTCCACCATTTGCTAAGATAATATCAACATGGTCCGTTTGTGTTTTTCCAAATCGTAAAAATAGAATGTAGCCCCGGCCATTAAACAGTAGGTAGTGAATTCGCCCTAGCATTTGCTAACAACAAATTGGTAAAATTAAGGAGTTTTGTGGCAGAAAATGCATTATTTAGAGACCAACCGGCACTTGCCCTGAACTCTCCCATTATATGGATATATGCTGATAGCATGTGGATATAAATATCTTCCGACGGAGTTCGAATTACGCAACTGTCTGGGTGAGTAAATGATTGTATAGCATGCTAGAAAATAAGTGCAGGTTGAAAAATACCGAACTGAAATCTCTCAAAAATATGATTTCAAAGATCCAACAAGGTGATGGAAACACTCCTCAGAAATTTCACTCCATATTGACATGACAGCATCACAGTTGCTGCACACCCATGAAGAGAATCTCCCGTTCCGCCACAACCCAAAGGTGAAATGTTGGATTCAGATCTGTGACTGTGGAGGCCATCTTTCTTCCTCAGACCACTCTTTGCAAACCCTAGAGATGGTTGCATGGGTAAACCCCAGTAGATACGCAGTTTTCTGAAGCATTCAGACCAGCTTGTTTTTCTAACCTCAATCTGTTTCTCACTCCTCAACCAACTTGGATCATTCTGACAAAATTAATATTTTGAAGTTTGAATGTCATAGAAGTGAGAAGGGAAGGTGTTTAATGCACTAACAATTAGCTCTGAGGCTCTGCTGCGTTCTAATAGCTCTCAATCATAATTTGACTGATGATGGGCTATGTGAGTAAACACACTGCATGGTATATCTATTACTGGTGTCACACTGTGTGTCTGTGTGTGCGTGTTTCTAGCCTCTAGACTTGTGCATAGCAGATGAGACATCTGGGATTGTTCATCGCTGAATGTAGCACACACACAAACGAACAAAAGCATGAACGCTGATCTTTCCTTCCTGTGGAAAAACAGAAAGATAATCACAAAAAACCCCATTAAAGCTCACCCTGTCCATAAACACACACATGCTGATGATGTCACAAATTTGCAACACTAATAAACTTGTCACTAAAGCCTTGCTCACCGAGAAAAACATTCCAGTTATTTTTTCTGTGAGAGCGCCACCCTAATGCTTCAAGGTTCTTTAAAATGTCAAAGAAGTTTTGTAGATGCCACTATAAGTAAAAGGAAGGTGTCAGTGTCCTCAGAAAATACCCCCCGACACTCTTCATTTCCCCCACTTGCAACTTCACAGGCAAAGACCTTCAGTAGGGAGAGATGCCGACGGCGTCCTCTTTCACCCGTCGGAGTGATAACACCAACGTGCAGCGCCGGCGACAGAGACTACGCTGTTCCTCCTCTGCCTCGAAGCACACACCCTTACTTTACATTTTCAAAACTAATCCTCCCCTGAATATATAGACTGGTTTTATGTATAGAGCGCGATTGAGGTTTCACCAAAGGCCATCCCCTGCACTTGGAAGAACACTTGAGCTGATATTATTAGTGCTTTATATAATTCTGGCAGTAATATACACACCGAGACAGAGTTCTGTGTACAAACTGGCCTGGAGGTGAGGGATGACAGTTCCTCAGAGGCAGAAACGGCAAATTGGCGAGACTGTGAAAATTTTAAAAAATATAAAAAATGAACCTGAGCAGCTTTAATATAAAAGGCAGTGATGGAAATAATGCACAGAAAACAGAAATCTATTTGAGGCTAAATAACTTCTTTTTAAGGATCACACATCTTTAATCCACCACACATTTTCTGTCTGTATGAAACTTCAGGGTTACAAACAAAAAAATGCTTCAATTTAATAAGGCCATCCTGTTAATGGGAATCTACTCACTTTCCCAGTTAGTTAAATGACCAATCCTGCTATTAAAGTGACCAATCACGCTACTTAAGAAGTCTGTTTCCATTTAGTGAGGAAAGATTGACGGATGGCTCGTTTCCTTGAAAGAGTTCTGTTTTTGCAGGCTGTGTCCTGCACCGCGATGCCCCGGAGGACTCGTTCCACCCATAGACTAACATGGTCACAGCTCCAGGGGGGCCGGCAGCTTTGCATAATAACCGCACATTTACACCCGAAAATTTGTTTAAATGAACACATTGAAGAGCAAGTCCTGGAAGAAGTGCCCTGAGCTATAGACACTGTAAGACACTGTTTGGCAGGAACCAAATAGCTAGGTATGTCCTGTTTGATTTGTCAGTGAGTGAGAAGCTGAGAGAGACTCATGAGAAACTAAAAGTTCTTTTGTGTATTCAGCTGTTGTTGAATGAGCTGTGTTGATTAAATGTTGTTTCAGGTGACGCTGCATCCTTGAAAATAAGTAGAAATGGAGTGGAAGGAGTAAAAGATGAAGTTCTGGTTGTGTAGTAAAAAAAAATATAATCATTATGGAGTCTTTATTGACTTGCATATTGACTTCTGTTTAAAGAAAGTTAATATTAATGATCCGTCATGTGTGCTCATTGTCGCCTAAGGCACGCGTAATACTGACCATGTTGCAGGAACCGTCTCTGTGAATAACAATACAAAAAGTTAAAGCTACATTCCCATCAGTGTGCTCTAATAAAAGACATTAAAGGTAAAGCGAGGTGTAGCTTTTCAAGCACTCATTACCTATTAACAGATGTTCCACAGCTGCCAACTCGCAAAATGCACTGCTGACAACAACTGTTCGGGCCAAAACTACGCAGAAAAATGCATGTATATAAACCGGGACCTTCAGAGAAGGACTCATAACTACTCTGTCTGTAGAAACAAGATGGCTGATGAAGAAATTAATGCAGGCAAAGTCATTATCTTCCCTCCTAAAACCACAGTGGGTTTATGTCCCCCTGTGTCGTTTTTTCTCTGAGGCTAGCATTTAAGTATCCACGGACTTATAAAAAGATAGGACAAGCCAACTGTGCTCCTTTTGTCTCCTTTCCTCCATATGGGAGGCAGCAGCATATGCAAGAACTGGCTCATCTTCTGTAAAACTTCCATTAAAGATGCACAACTAAGGCTCTGCCAGCTTGAATATTACCTCTCTCTGCAAATTATTTATGGCTCGGAAAAAACGCTGATGATGAGCATCTCTAGCGACTTGTATAAATAAAAAACACTTTTCTTTGCAATTTCACTGTTGCTTCCCCCCCTCCCCCCCCCCCTCACTCTTTCTCGGGGATGCACTTGGTTGCAGAAACTAAAGGTGTGCAGTTTGTTTAATAGTGGGGTTTTATCTGCTTGACATTTAATTATTTTACCTTGAGCAGCAGTGAGTGTGTGGTAGTATGCTTAGCAGAGGATATCTCCCTTTTAATGTGTACATTTTTACTGCCATAAAGCTAAGAAATACACTCAAGATAAAAATGGGAGTTTTCATCCTGATATGCCATCAAATACCTCATTAACAAAGCTTTTCTTTTCTTTCTTCCCCGCGAATCAGCCCAGTGTCCGTCCACACACTGGGCTCGACCTGTATTGAACTAATTTAGCATGCAGAAAATATGAAGAAGTTAACCTTTTGAAAAAAAAAACACCCCGCAGCAACATTAATTGACAAACCACATCAATTCTCCCTCCTACCCCTCTTTTTATAATTACTCTGCTGCGTTTTTTATTGCCGCTGTGGAGCCGAGGACCTACGCTTCATTTGCCGTGAGGTCATCAGCAGCCGTCAGAAATATGAATTTGATTTGGACAGGAAGTGAGTGATCTTTGTACAATGTGTCTGCGTGAGCGACATATCTGCTGCGTTTGTGTGTGAGGCAACGAGACAGTCAGAAAAGCAGAGAGATGGGGGGGAATGTCCTTGGCTACTCACTGTATGTTGCAGGAGGAGATTAATGCTTCCCTGGCAGCCATATCTGCTTAACACGAGGACTTCTCCAAAGCATGCGACATGTAATTATCTAGCAAGTCTATAACAGTTTTATATCAGGACTATTTTTTCCCCAGTTGGTACTCTATCAGTGTCATTTTCGCTGTCAGCTGTCTATGACAAATGAATGGTTTATCATTCTAGCAAGACTACTTGAGAGATTTCAGGTGTGTTTCCCGTTTTTGTACACACTGTAAGTAGGCCAAACTAGAGTTGTAAGAGCCCTTTCCCCTCTGGGACATGAAGTAGTGTGTCATATGAAGTCTCCTCTTCTGCTTCTTTTCCAACTTCACTCTAAGTACCAGGACAGAAGAAGCAGCTATGCGTGACAACACTTCTTGCAGGCCTTGAGGAAAGTAGCTGTTCTCCTGCCAATCTCAACCCGTCACCCAGATTCGTCTCCTGGAAATGTTGGGTTTATTACTGTTGATCTTTATTTCCTCTAAAATGATTATGGTATTTGCTGTTTTTCTCTCTCTCTCTTTTTTTTTTCTTAAGGTGATTGGTGAAGTGGAGGGGGTTAACGATGCAGCTATGGGGGTGCCTTTTCCAGATCAGGGCTCTGCCAATCAAAGAAAGGACAACGGAGGTGATAGCGCTTTACTCCAGCTTCGTAAACGGAAGAAACTGTTTGGTCGTAAGTGTGAACTTGATGCTTCTTCATACATAAATAGATTGATCTTAGCTGGCTGTCTTGTGCTCTATATCCATGGGTATTTTTTTCAAATGCAGAGCAGATGTTTATTTCTTTGCATTGGCATCTTTCAACAAACTACAATCAAAACTAACATTTAAAGAAACAACATTTTTAGCTTGCAGCATCAAATTGTACGTCACCATTTGTGTGGCTTGCGACACAATATACGCTGTTGTTTACATGGCAGATGTAACCAAGGTTGTGCGTATGATCATCTCGTTTGCAGGACTTTTTACACATTTACTAAAACCCCCCATGACTTACATTTACACATTTTATTTTCCTCAGGGTCCCATCGTGTGGAGCCGGTAGGAGGAAGAGGCTCCAGTTTTGCACTACAAGAGATGAACTGACACATGTCTTCTTGTTACATATCTGATTGTTGAACATATTACTTTTTAAATAGCTTCCATATAACGGACAGAGCGACAGAAGGAAAAGAAACTTGACTGATCAGACTTGTAGTGAGCAGCTTCTGGTGTCATTTTCTTGAGATTCCATGCAAGTAAACATAAATAGTATATGTGAATTGATCAGCCATCTGTGACCTACTAAACACTTCAGAAATACTTGTAATAAATGCAGGCTCAGTAGTGTCCCCCACTACCTCAACACATTGATATATGAAGATTCTTAGCCACTAATCTGTGGATGAGTGATAAAATATCAATTTTGGCCTCACATTAAACAGGATAATATTCAGGCCAGCTTGATTTGTATTGGATATATGTCTGCTAGCCGGTGCTTAGTGTAATGAAGTGGCTCACAAATCAGGCTGTAATGGCCGCCTACTTACACATATTGCTTAATTAAAGGTTGTGAGCTTATTAGCATGTGTCTACGGCACAGGCTGCAGGAAGATGGGGAGCGGCGCTCATGTCGTGCAGGGCTTGGCTTTAAAGGTTTTATAGATAGCTAACCTATCATACTAACGCCATCGCCCCTCTGAAATCGTATCTTAATAACCTGTCATTTTCATTGATGATGATTTCCCTTTATGTGTGGCCATTACGGATCAAGTTCTTGGTCCTGCTGGATGTCGAGAGCAGCCATTCGTGCTTGTCATTAGTGAGAACACACCTTACTTTGGCCTTGAAGTTGCTCCTCACCTCCATGTTTAAACCATCACAGTCATGGCCCCGGGGACACAGAGCACGGCGCATATGGACACACACATAACACACTCACACACACCCACGATCCAAAGAGCTCTGATGGACAATTAAGCCTTTTTTAAAAGTCTTAATAATATTTTAAAAAAGTGAAATAGGTTTCTCTGCAAATACTTTTTAACCTTCATATGTTCAAATTGCTCAATATATTTTGGTGAAACTTGAGCATTGGAAGATGAGGACTTGTCCTGCATCCTGTCCTATACTGTCTCCCTTTGAGACAAGCCAGAGCCGTAGAGCTAATGTGCTCCAATTAGAGATCACTCCATTAACAGTGACAGAGCTACACCCCCCAATTCAATCATCCCCTAATGAACACTGAGCAGGGTCGCTGTCTTTCACAGATAACAAGGAGCTCGTCTCCTCTGACCGTCCTGCCATACTTGCACCACTTTCCCAAACTTTTAGCATAGGCCTACTGTATTTAAAAGTGAGTGTAACCTGATGGTGGTCTGAAAGGCAACTTTAACACGGCTGAACAACGAAAAAAACTATTCCACTGTTCTTCTATTTGTTTTGATATGTTTCTCTTTCATGTAAAGCTATTAAATTTGGCGAATGGCTCCTGCTCTCCTCCTGCTTTCTTTCTCATTTGATGTCTTCTAAGAGAATCATCACCTTTTCCTATTCATGATCATCAAAACAATGCCCCGTGCAATATGTTCAAAACTGAGAGGAGTGCAACTACAGAGGGGGCAAAGGTATTTCACTGGTTCAAATATTTGATTGCTAATGACAAACACCATTTCACCGCAATTTAAATTTCAAATTGATCCCTGGGAGCAATTATTTCTGAGGAAGGGAAACATGCCGCTAGGTCTCTGCTCCACACATTTGCTGATTTAAGTTAAAAGAAAACCTTTTTGCAGTGCTATCATAAGGGAGCTGCAACTTTTTGAAGTCAGTGCCTGAATCTGCTTAGAGCCAAGCCAACCTGGGGATGTTGCTGGAGAGTGAGAAAAGAGGGGGGAAAAATAAAACATAAAAAGAAAAAATAACACTTTGTCTAATTCTATATTTATGTAGCCCTCAGCTTGAGGTATTCACATAAAACAGTTTGTATTCAGAAGTGCTGCGGTGATCGTTATGCTGAGCGTAGAGATCGGCAACTCTCTGGGCGCGGTTGCCGGGTGCAGCTCACCCTTATTCATATGAATTAAAGTTGCTCAACTCAATAGAAGGAATTGTAATTCCTACTTTTGCTCCTTTTTTCTTTCCAAACCTTCAATGATCTTAGGGCTACCACTAAAGTATTTCTTTTGATGAAGAATTTTACACATTTTCTGTTTTTTTGCATACATGTCTGTATATTCTGTTTACACAGCTTCATTTAAGACACCTTCTTGTTTGATGTTGAAATATAATTATACATTGTAAGTGGTGTTTTGATTATTATTTTCTATTCAGAAAGAGCCAGAGACCTTGAGGAAAACATGGGAACATAAATAATGTCTTCACTATAAAGAAAAGGGAAGAAAATCCATCCTATGTGAACTTGTTTGGATATTTTGGCATACACTTCTAAATGTAAACATGTTCTAACATCCACCATGTTTAAAGTGTTTTTTTATCACTATCCCAAACCATTTACACCTACTGGTCACTTTAACCCATGTTCAATTGTTTTTTAGTACAAATAGCCAAACACATGGATGCAGCTCTGTGCAGTTAGAAATGTAGACATGGTCAAGATGACTTGCCAAAGTTCAAACCAAACATCAAAAAGATGGGGGAGAACCAGGTTCTACTGACCTTCTGGGACTTTCCCACAAACCCTTTCTGTAGGGTTTACAGAAAATTGTCTGAAACAGAGAACACACATGAGCAGCAGTCATCGGAAAGAAAAAGCCTTGTTGATGTTTGAAGTCACAAGAGACACACTGGTTGAATTTGATAAAAAGGCAACAGAAATTCATATAAGCACTGGTTCTAACTTAGGTATGCAGAATAGTATCTCTAAACAAAGAAAATCAGGCAGAAGCAGATGGGCTACAGGAGCAGAAGATCACACTTCCACTGCCACTCTTGTCAGCCAAGAAAAGGAAACTCAGGCCAGAATTCACACAGACTCACCAAATTAGACCACATTCAGAAGATACGGTCAAAAATTGTCATAAAAATCATGAAAGAATGGATCCATCCTGTGAATGAATGAATGAATGAATGAATGAATGAATGAATGAATGAATGAATGAATGGATGGATGAACGAACAAATGAATGAATGAATGAATGAATGACTTAATTGATTAATCCTCCACAGTCACCAGACTTCAGCCCAATAGTGCACCTTTGGGATGTGGTGGAACAGCGGATTCCCATGTTTGTCATGTCAATATGGAGCTAAATCTGTGA
Source organism: Craterocephalus amniculus (assembly GCA_036024015.1). Taxonomy (NCBI): domain Eukaryota; kingdom Metazoa; phylum Chordata; class Actinopteri; order Atheriniformes; family Atherinidae; genus Craterocephalus; species Craterocephalus amniculus. The sequence goes on from JAVQJG010169340.1 coordinate 20,790, forward strand.
GGAATGTTGCAACCATCTTGTTGAATCTTGTTCATACCTGGTCCAACCTGGTACTAGCAAGGGGTGCTTATTTAGGCAAGAGAGTTCCACTTGCAACACCAACACCATGATGACATTTACAATCCTACAGAAGGACAATAATATGCAAAACAGATATAAATTTTAGACCTCTGTCAGGTTTTTATGCCAAAGCTGTATTCTTCTTCTCTGACCCCGAACATGATTTCCTGGTGCTTAAGCCGAGAAAAGAAAAACATCCACGACTGGGTTGTGCGACAATGTCGACATCGGGCCATATTTCAGTGGCATCTGGATGGATCATGTGCCTCTCTACACACATATTTATTTATTTTTCCTCATCTAGAGCAGTGTCAGGGAGGCAGATGTCCTGCTCACAGGAAAAAGTAATTTTTGGTGAAAAAAGGGGAGGGGGAGGCGAAGGGAAAAATATATGAATATGCAAATCTTGTCACAGTGTGGAACCTTGCAATGAGTGGGAAATGTTGTCGCCATCTTTCATTATGCAGAGGTCATTGCTTAATGCCAGGCAGCTGGGCCCAGCTTCTTCTCTGCGAGCCCCCTCCCCAACTGTTCCTGTCATCTCACACACAACTTGAACCAAATATCCATACACACCCCCTGCATGTTGCAGTTGAAGAAAACCTTCAAGCTTTTATTGATTTTTCACATAACCTCACTTCTTTTCCTTTATTTATTGTACCAAACTGAAATAAAAGAGATGAGTGTGTTGGCTCAAGAGGTAAGCAACTGCCAAATGTACATTATTTAATAATGGAATGCAACATGTACATGATGTACCAGGGCTCCAGTGGTCACTCTTAGCAGTGCTTCTGTAGTTATCTGCAATGATCGAAATTCCTGCAGGATGCACGGTGCTACTTCACAATGGCTACGGTTACATATTGATTATATAATTCTGAATTCATAATTCTGTATTACAATATTTTCCTTCAGGTTTACATGGAAATATTGATTCCAAACTAAGGTTTAATTGGAAAACATGTTTTCTTATTTCCGCTTTAAATCTAGGGGTTTGGAAAAGTATTGATTGGTTGGATGGCAGAAATGACGCAGCGTATGTCTATACGTCTACCAGAAGTTAAAAACGCCCCTTCCGGCTTTGTTTCTTCTTCTCAGAAAAGAAAAGGGGTACCATCATGCTGTGGAGGGGCCTATCTCTTACTGGGACAGATTCAAGGGACTAAATGTAAGATTTTGCTGAAAAATATATTTACAATAGCCTTTTTATTTGACCCTTTATAATTAAAACATTGTTTGATGAGCAGACTGACACCTCAGCAGTTCAGCGCCGGTGCATCTATTAACCTGTATCTTATTTTCCTGACCCTACCTTGGGTCAGAAGTCCCTGCGCTATTTCTGTGGATGTGACGTCTAGCGCGTTCATGTGAAATGGTTACGGGCCAGCTCGCGCTGTCTATAATTATGGCAATTTCTGCCACAAAACTCAGAATGGAGCTCACAGAGGGATCGGACCAGCGATTCAGAACAACTTATTGGTGAAATTAAAGAGTTTTGTGGCAAAAAATGTCATATTCAGGGGCTGCGCATTAGAGGCTCCCATATATTGGATGTAGTATATTGGATGTACCCTGATCGCGAGTGGATCTAAATATTTCCCGAAGGAGTTCAAGTTACACCAAAACTATCTGGGTGAGTAAATGATCATATTTCATAATTGAAAATAGCTAAATAGGTTGTCATGCACGAGTGTACTGTGGAGGCTGCAGTGCCGCTAAGAGCCAAAGATGGCAGTCGCTACTTCAAAAAACTGTAGATTACATAAAGTCCCTTTGAAGGAAGTGAATGCCTCTGAATAAAGAAAGTAATTCTGTAGTTCTTGTCCCCTCAGAAAAACATAAAGCTGACATGATGCTGGAGTTCTCTAAAACACATGTTAACAACATTTTAACATGGGAAAAAGGTCTGAACACTTTCTGACGTGCGTACACTGTTCCATGTGATAGAATGCAAATGTGGATGATGAATCCACCAGGCTGACCATGTGTTGATCTTATGTTTTGGGGGTTTGCAATGCGGCTCTTTTGTATTGAAAGTTGAAAAAGTGGGCACAGCTCGTGGCTGTTGTAATTCTTGCTTCCCTTTTGATCAAACCTTTTGTCTGCCGTAGACTGCTGAGACAGCTCGCTGCTGTTCTGTCTCCTCTCGCAACAGCTTCCCTGAAATTTCCGCTGGCGCCTTCCCGACATTGAGCTATGGAGCTAATCATTAGGTAAAACCGTCTTCCTATCTTTCATGCACTCTTCAAATATTCCTGGGTCTGAATGCTAAAAATGTAATGAACTTCACGGTTCATTGTGTCTGACATTGCTTAATTAATGGGTGCATTTAAAGTACATAGGGCCTCTGTAATTGATTTATATGCATGGTTTGCACATACAGCTGTTGGTTCCTGTAGGAGACTCATCACTCAAAAGGTGTCTGTGCTGATGATATGCTGGGTAGACGGTAACAGGATTTTCTGTCGGCCTATCTAGAAAGTCGACTTCATATCTTAGCATGTGTTGCTTCAAGATAATGAATGGGAATTATAAAAAAAAAACAACATTCAAAAACTACTTTTAGCCTTGAAATATTTTTTCATGTGCAAACCTTTTGGCTCCTGTAAAATCTGGTGTTTGACTTTCTTACTTTCCTCACATTGAACTTGAGGATGAGGATGATCAGAAACATCATGCATTTAAAACATTAACTGTATTTCAATGTGAATTCTCAGTTTTTTAGTAAAGTTAACAGGAACGTGTTCCAAATATAACAACATATACAGTATTTGGTTCGGGAGAATCACCATTGTCTTGATGTATTTACATGTAGTTTTTGTGTTACTGTCATAAGCACAAGTATCCATGCCATACTGAATATTCATAGTGTAACCAGACACACTGTTTTGCATGAGTGTTAAATGATTCAGGTTCTATTTTTTGTTTAATCTGACTGAATTCAGGTTGAAATGTTGGCAATAGTCGTTTTAGTTGCATTAAATGTTTTGAAACTATTGAAACCTTGTTAATAAATTAATCAACGACACAAAAGAATGAATAAGAAATCCTGATAATATTTATTTATAACTTATTTATATTCAATGATTCTATTGAGGAAATCAACTGCAGATTAAAGCATATTTATTGCTTGGCTTTTAATTCTTATACTGTATATTTTGTTTGTTTTGAATTTATTTATGAAATGAATGGTCCCAGCATGTGTCAGCCAAAGAAATTGCAATTACTTCTGGTGGGCTGCGAAACCGAAATTTCATCGTAAAAGGAGAAGTAATGTGAGAGAGCATTTTTAATGTTTGCTTTAAAAAAATCGTTTAAAATATACAAAGACCACAATTACTGCTGAAACCTCCAGGTTTCTCTTTATGTTGAAATGCCACCTTTGCAACGTTAGCATTTAGCCTTCATTGACTCTGGTCTTTATGCTTAGCTCGGGCATACTCGGTGTGGTTATAATTATTGTTTTTTGTGGAGATCTGGAGGTTGCTGGCCCTTAACATTATTTGGTTTCGGACAGATTCTCTGTAGGGCTCAGATCAATCTCTCACCTTGAGAACATTCAAGCATATTTCTATCACCATCGTATTGATTTTTCACTGAGCAGGCCCTTGTTATGTGTGCAGATGTGTGTGTGTGTGTATGAAGAGTTTTTATACTGGGGAGGCAGCCTGCAGCACACACAAACGCACACACTCGTATGCACATTATGGGCTGACATTCTCAGAGACGCGCACGTGCACGCACACGCGTACACTCATTCTGTACTTGTTCTTTTATTCATTTCTATAGACACCCTTTGGCATTTTTGTGTGTAAAATGCACGCATTGGCATATTCAGTGGCTTTAGATCTCAAACACACACACACTTACACACATGCAGTCCTTGTTAAACCAGACACCAAGTGAACCATGTCCTCTCCGGGGCCAGGTGTCTCGCTTTCTTTATTACACACACTAATCTATACAGACTGGCCTGGAGTTGAGGCCTGCCATCTTTCCATCTTACCTCTGTGGCCTTCTCTCCCACTGCATCCCCCGCCTCCCACCCCTACATCCATCATTCATCTATCTACTCCTTTGCTTTCGCTCCTGAATTCCATCCATCCACCTGCCCTTGCATCCATTATCCCTTATCCCATCATCACATGACCCAACCATCATTCCATCCATCGGATTTTCTCGTTCTCTGTCAACTCTTGGATTCAGAGGGAAAAGAGTGATAGCCGGGGTGAGAAAGTGGTGTGTGAGGAGTGGAAGAGCAGTGTGTAGGTATGTGTGAGTGGGTTGTTATTGTCATCTATAACCTAGCCGGACAAGGGAGGGTGATTTAGATTTAAATAATGTATTAGTTTTCAGAGCCACCATCCACAATGCCTCACTACACTATGAAGCATAATAACTTAAAGGCGGGTTTGTGTGTGCATGTGTGTGTGTGTGTGTAAAGGTGAATAAAATGAGGGAAAGAGGGAGAAAAAAAGATGAAATTTCATGTCTTTTGGATGCAAATTGGGCCGCATGTAAACTGGTCTGATGCAGAGTAATCGGGTCAAATTGTTTTCCTGCTTTTGTTTAGCAATAAAGACAAGAGTCCTTTATCGCACAAGAGTGTTTCAAACACAGAGAAAGTCAAGCTGTGGAGAAGAATTGGAGCTGAGGGCTTTGGCACAAAAGAGGTGTCGAGAGGTGGAGCAGGCAGGGAGGGAATAAAATATTGTGATGGAATTTGTCAAAAGCCAATAATCATTCTGGTGCAGGAGAAGAGTACTATATCAGAGCGCCAAATCAATATCACATTACTTTGAGTATGGGAGTATATACAAGACTCATCAAATTGATTATTTTCGATGCTACAATGGCAGTTTCATTTGCAGGGACCCTCAACAACAACTATAGTTCAATTACTGGGGCTGAGAGTGAATTGGGGGGCAGGTAAAAAGAAAAAGTGAGAGAGAGAAAGACAGCAAGAAAAATGGATATTTATTTGACTAAAATAAAGACTTCCCTGGAATGGAAATGAGGAATGATGTGTCACAGTCAAGCTCTGGTTAAAAGATGACTTGTTTCATCGGACATTGAAAATTCATGAATATATTTTCCGATGGCCTGGGAAAAACAGAATTCATCATGAAGTTTTTACACAGGCCATAATGTCACAACAAAGATTAGTCAATTTCCTAATATATTGTGGCAATATTAAGCATATGCCTCGCCTGACCTGGTGACACACTGTGATGGTTGCAGGTCGGTTGCAAGGGGGTTGTGTTCTTTTTTTCCGTAGAAGTGTGATTTGGGCTCCTTTTAAACCACTTGCAGCTAAAATTAATAAACAGTAAATCTAGAACAACATTTATCATTTGAACTAGTTCTAAGTCTTGTCAAACTTCATTCATTTTTTCCATTTCTAGTATGTTTCTCATTTCTAGTTTCAACAGTAAATAACCATAAAAGTTTTTTTTTTTTTTTTTTTTAAAGCCATATCAAGTGTTTTAATTTCACCCTGGACCAGTTTATCCGTAACACCTCCAACTGTTGCTCAGATTGGTCTCCATCAATGGAGTCCTCCTTAATGGCCTTAAGTATTCAATATGGGGCCATGAAGAGAGACAATGCACAGAGGCTCCTTGGATGATTAAAAAGTCATTTTCTTAACTGTCCTCCCAGGATTTGTAGGATTTTTTTCTTTTTTTTTGTAAGAAAACATTAAATTGGTCCAATCAAGCATAAACGTCTCCTGCTTGTGGTGTAATTTGTACTGCTGTTCGCGTGGTGGGTGCTTATTTGTCATCCTTTTCCTTTGGCGCTTTTCCCAACCGTCTTGATCAACAATTAATGGTTGTTATTGCTTCCCTGTTACTTATGGCTGTGGAGACAGATGCAGCAATGATGAGGAGAAGGGAGAAAAAAAGGAGGAGAGTTTAATTGAAGAACAAAATTGAGATTTATTTAACTTTTTTGCAGAAAACGGATATCATTCTAATTGTTCTTATTTATTCTAATAATCTTGTGCAGCATGCCGTTCACTTCAAGTTCCTCTATTACAGAACTGCACAACAGTGGTTAACTTTTTCTTTCTGTATATTTCACCTCCTCTACTTCTCTGCTCCCTCTGCTCTCTGTCTCTCTCCCCCACTCTGTTCTTTTCCACAATGACCTTTAGTGCTCTTTTCTTCATTGCGGGGACAGGCCGGGGCCTGGCATCTGATAGAATCAATATTCTATTATGATAGTGCGTGGAGCGTGTGGGGCTTTACAACTCAGCTGTAATAGTCTCTCTATTTCATCCCGTGGCAGCCATGGCCTGAGGGATCATCCAGGCTTCTCCAGGCTCTACGCTCCCAGCATAGCCCCATTTCCATTAACGTCGCAGGCCTCTGCCTACCAGGGGACAATCTGTGTGACCGATGGATGGGGTTGAGAAAGAGTCCAGCCAGGGTGCAATGTGTGTCAATAGACTGTGTAATAGCCAGGCCTGGGTGAAATGTTAGTTAAATGGCTTTCCGGTTTTAAAAGAAGCAAGATGGGAATACATCCTATTTTTCTTATTTGGTATCGCTGCTTCCTTACAATCAAATCCATCTATAGGTGGCTTCAAACTAAATCAACAAATGGGGAATATCTAGTTCTCATAATAAGGTTATCAGAATGAGATTTTTAGATAAATTGTCCAAAGAATATAAAACCAAACTTTGTTGGTTTTAGTGGTGAGGCCTCATCAACATGGTGATTTTTGCTGTGACAGCCAGACAAGGCAGGGATTTTAAAACAAAAAGCTGGCCTAGATGTGGACCTCAGTGCCACACTACACTCTCAACCATACTTAAACATGGAAAAGAGTTGTTGATTAGAGCAATCCTGGGTTGCACTGCACTATAGGAGTAAGTGCTAAACTAAAATGTTAAGCTATTACAGTTCATGACACTATGAAGACCCCCATAAAAGATTCATGCCATCCACTGCTTCCCTCTCAAATAATTAACTAATGGAAGTATTTTACCCAGCAAAACCCAGTTGGGTTTAAAAAATCCTTGTGTGTAAATGTCATTTGGGCGTGGAGTTTGGATGTGATCTTTTAATTTCAAGCAATAAACATTATAAGGTTAACAGGCCCTTTGGTATCATCCTGAGATACTTCCATCAGGCTCATGTTACAGTCGAATCCATCGGGTCTAAAATGTCAGAACTTGTTGTAAAATGTTCACCAGTTTGTCCCTGTGTGAAGTTGTTGGAATACATATTTGTAAAGCCACAGATGTCAAGAGCAGAATCTCAAAGATTGCTGACTTTCTCAGGACTCTCCTATAGTTTATTTCCTCAACTTCCTTAAGCCCCATTTACTTCTGATGCATGTCTTTCTTTCCCGGGGAGGAGTTGTTCCTGATGGTGTACATGCTCCTCATTCCTGCAACCCCACCCCCCTACCTCTCCATCTGATCGAGCCAGGCGACTAGAGGTACTTGATGAGCCCATGCTCGTCTTATATTCATCATGATGTAACCGTGAGCAACCCGGATCTAAATTACCTTCGACTGGCATCATTCCAGCACATGCTATAAATGAGGTAATCGTCCTTGACAATAAAATTTGCATTTTCAAGACTTAATTGCTATCATTACATTTTTTGCGTAATTCTATTAATTTAACAGAATGGGGGGATCAGAGGCTTTTTTTATGGTTATAATTTGCAGTAAAACAATGCATTTTCAAGTTTGAAAGAAAAAAAAGGTTTGAGTGAAAAAGAGATGAGGAAACCATCAGGGCCACTCTGGCCTCTCATCAAGCATTTCCATTATTACTTTGCATCGTTTTTTGTTTTTTTTGGAGGATTTTTAAAAAGAAGCAAAGAAATATTTACAAATACAAAAAAAAGAACAAAATCTTCCACTAACATGCTCTGAGTAGGATAGCATGAAAAGCTCTTTCGGGCTGAAAACAGAAAATGCATCAATTATATTCCATCATCACATTGTGCGGGCTAACTGAAGCTTGTGTCTTAATAATGTCCGGCTGGGCTCTATTTTTGCCTCTCTTTTTTAACATCGCCTGCCTCTTTTGTGCATATACGTACATGATGTCAGTTGCACTCAGTGGCACCGTCCCCAAATAGTATGGTGGAGAGCATGGCGGATGACACGGAACAACGGAGCCATCAACTCCCATTTGTGCTTCCTGTGGTGACCTTGCCACAGACGTCTGCAAGGTTCAGAAGTGCGGCGAGCTAAGTGCCAGCAACATTCTGCAACCCGCTGCACTTCCTCGCACTCTGCTGACCTTAAAAGTGTGGCCTCGATTTGGGGGAAGGATAAAAACACACAAACATTCTGCTCCTCCTTGTCTTTTTGCACCTCTGTTGCAATCTCCCACTTTGTTCAGGCTTTCAGTTGGAAGTTTAGCTTTAACTTGGATGGATGCAGATTTTTCGCAGCACCTGATAATCAACTGTGCAGACTTGCTTCAGTGGTGTGTCTTTAACTTGACGATTCAATAACACTAAAATAATGATGTACATCCACAAATGCCACATATGATTTTATTCATAATAATTTGATATAAAGTTCTAAATAAAAACTTTTGTGCTTGAAGCAAAGTGTTCAGTGGACACTGATATTAATCAGTAAATACATTTTGTTTGTGCAACTTCTTGAAATTCAATACTAGCTTGAAAAGCAAAACCCTAAGCAAAGTTAAAGTTCTCAAGCCTCAATGTGCAACCTCTAACAAGAACAAGAATAAGTGCTGAACTGAGAATGAATTAAACATGCCCTCTAATTTGTCTTCCAAAATTACCTAGCACAAGTATTTACTTATTGGACTTGGATCTTCAGGGATTTGCAAAAGCTGATCATGAATTTAACTTTGAAATATATAATCTAAGTACAATATTGGTGTTTTAGATGGTTTATTGTCCTCCAAATGTAAAGCATGTTTCTGCTAATATAAAAAAGATCAGTTTTCCAAAATTGTAGGTTTTTCTCTTTAATTCACTCTCCCCTTTCTTGCTTGTACCGCTCATACTGACTTCTGCTGACACCGACCAGGTGGCGTCGTCACCGCATGTTTCAACAAAGCCTTTCAACAGGAAGCAGGTAAGGCCTGACACGCCAGCCTCAATGCCTAACGTAGCGGTGAAGAAGCACTGAGCTTTGTTTTGACTGTGTCAGGCAGGATCAGCTCAAGCGCTGGTGTGAGGCACAGAAGACCGTTTCCCCACGTTGGGTCTCCGTATCAGCATCTGGAACGGGAGTGTGAGCGTGTGCTGCGTCTTCATCGCAGGCATGGTTAGGAGAAGCTGTCAGGTGTCTATGTGCTGTAGATAATCAGAGCACTCCTGACAGAAGCACTTTGGTGCATGAAAGTGAGGAGGCTGATTCATCGCCACACAATCCTTCAGTGACTCTATACTGTACATGATGCATTAGGCTTGATTCAGACCACATATGAACACTTTAAAGTAATATATTATTAAAAGAAATCTGAATTACATGGAAACGCCCTTATTTTCCTCATAAATCAACAATGTAAATCCTTAGCTGAGGCAAAAAGACACTTTGTTTGACTTTGGATTTCCCACTGAGGTGGTGAGACGTAAAAGTCAGCATGTACACTTATGATCCCCATCTATCAACACACTAAGCTTGCTGCATTAAAAGGTTCTCTCCTCAATGCTTTCCATCTGCACAGCCATCCATATATTAAAGCCATGAACAATCCAAACGGGTCAATCATTTTTTAAAGAATCTTTTTCACTCATTTTTTAAATGTGGCTACAGGTGAGAAAGAGTTAAACCTGTTCAAACTTTTAATGGCTTAAAAAGAGATTTGTTGATATGCCTTGTGAGGATTGTTAATGTTTAAATCAAGAGCTCATTGGGTTTGGTGAATGCCCAACTCTTTGCATGCTGAACAAAGAGGCATTTTGTTGATAAAGCACCGTGCTTGACATTCATCTGTTGTGCAAATTAACATTTAATAGCCATTCACATTTGAATATGGTCTTTTCTTGACACAGTGAGAAACCCACTATGTAGACTACATACACAAGAAGAGGAGGACGGGAGATGGCTTTTGGCTACGGGTGCTTTTGCCCACCACAAGCAACATTAATTGTTTCACAAAAGCCAACTACGAAGCCCATTTTTCAATGTTATTTCCTGTTTTCTTGTCCTCCTATAAACAACTCCTGCATCAGAATTTGTTCATCATTATTTGATGGTGACGGTTTTTTTGTGCCCGGGAGTAAAAAATCTTGAAAAAAAAAAAGTCGAAATAAAAGGACCAGTGGGGGGATGATGAAGGCATAACGAGGGCTGTGCTTCCCGAGGTATTGCTGGACAGATGACCAACAGTCTCCGTTATACACAAGAATGAATCTTTCCAGCCAAGCTGCTGAAAGCAACTGAATACTAAAGCACACACACAAACACAAGCTACAAAAATCACAATACAAACACATTCATATATATGAACCATGTAGGTTGTTACGCCACAACTGGCAACCCCTGTTATCTGGCAGCGCTTCCCCTGCGCTTCGGCTCAGCAGCGTGACACCATCTGTCCACTGGGAGCTGTTTATCTGGTGCTGCTTGACTTCAGCTTGAGAGGAATCCACTCAAACACTCCTCAGGTGGTGCACACTGTTTTAAAGGAAATGTTGTGAAATGTGGCAATAAGCCAAGGTGGTAGCATCAAGAAGAGAAGAACCCCTGAGTGTTGCATCTCCAGAGCCTATCACCCTCTTTCTCAGGTGTGACACAAGTGACAGCACAGTCGGAACAGTAGTTAGCACCTGGAGGTCAGGTAGAGTTAGACTCAGTAAACTCTTCCTCCTGGTCAGGATCAGGTGCTTTCTTTGGAGTTGAGCGATGAGGAAACCCTGATACCAAGCGTTGACCTGAGTAAAATGTTTCTACGTGTGTGTGGCCACTGGAGAAGGGGGCATCTCCTCCTGATTGAGACTGATGCATGCCGAACGGCTGCCAGGTCGTGCTCAGCGGCGGCAGCGCGGTGTCAGGTGAAATTAGCAGCTGTCAATGCAAGACCCTCAGACCTGGGGGATTCATTAGGGACAGCCTCCCCCATCCAAACACGCTGACAGCCCTTCACACTTACACCCTCGCTTCACATACACAGGCGGTCGACACACTCCATTTTCGTCTGATCCAAATAGTGACTCCCAGCTAAAAGTCTCACCAAGTCCAAAGGATATGGTGTACATTCATGTGTGTGTGTGTTTGATCACTGTGTGTGCGTGTGTGTGTGTGTCTTTCCCTTGTGTAAATACGTGATGCTCCAGGGTCATTTAAGCAAACACCACACCAGCTAGAAAAATATCAGTCACAAGTATCTCCTTCTGCCCAACAAGCTTGTTGTCACTTTTGATAAATTGGCATCAGTCTTCTGTTTTTAGTCCTTCCTTCGAACTTGACCATGGACCGGTGCCCATATAAAGAAAAATACTACTTTTTGAAAATAGTATTCAGGCATCTAAGTTGTCCAGATTCGTGGCCTCTGTCACCAATTTAATATTGAACAAAGGAGGAAGTCAAACCATCTAGACAGTGTAGGAGAATGCTCTGCCTGGCCTTACAAATGATTTTTATACTGAGATGTTTGAATTTCTTTTAACCAATCACAGCCTTATTAGGTGGTGCTACTGTAAATCCAGGATGTACTCACAGTGTCTATTTAAGTTAGTGTTAGAAGACAGCTGGAACCTGTAGGGAAACATTCAGGAATGTCCATGATAATCAAAAAATGTTGCAATCCTCTTTTTTTTAGAGATCTTTTAAGTACAGGAATGCATAAGTACAATTTTACAAAAATGTGCAGCTAATGCCAGGCTTTAAGTTGCAGAAGTGTTGAAATAGTGAGTGTAACTTTGGTCAAGGCAAATGACCGTCTGCCACTATCACATCATTTTGTGTTTGTTTTGCATTGATTCATATTTCCTCTTCAGTGCAGTAGCTCTTGCAACCAACAGAAGCTGTATGTGATTTTAATGTACTCATGGTCCATATCTGGCTGCATGCATATAGACCACATTAGCACATTCTCCAGGTCTGGCACATCTCACCAAATCACTCCAACCTGCCCTCTGCTCAGGACTCCAGCTTCACTTCAGTGGTGAAAACATCTGACAACATGGCAAGCAGCATTTGTGTTCAGATATCAGATTGTTTTTTGTTTTTTTATATATAATGAGAGATGAGGTGTTGCAGCCTATGGCTTGCTTTTCACCTGAGTGGTTTAACTGCTGATGTAGTGTTAAGACTACAGAGGATACTGAACAGCTGTCGGTCCAGGATTGCCTATACTGTTTCCCAATTTCACCTCTCCGTTCATGTCTGCTTGCCCTGATTGGATTTACCATCTCATTCCTCCAATACTCACAGGCTTCTGTCTTGTAAACATATAGCCTCTTGTTTGTTTTTGTGTGTTTGTGTGATCTCGCTTAGATCAATTTGGTTTTTAGATTCTATTTTTTGCATCAAACTAATGCGTACTAATGTTCCGTCTGGTTAAATGCTGCCTGTCCTTCTACCTGGCTGAGCCGGGTTGCAGCAGTTGCTACTAGAAAATGAGTCTGTTGTCCCCAGCTGGACATAGCACACATGCTACCAGTGAATTTGGCAACATCTTAGATTTCATCTGTCAGGTGAAAAAGCTGGTCTTTACTGGCTTCCTTCCCTTTTCTTCTTTCCTGCACCACTTATTTCTGCTCCTATATTCTCTACTAGCATCAGCTTCTCTTCAATCCCTTTCTTTTCAGGCTCCAGTTTGCAAACTAGCTAGATCCCTGTGTCCTCCTCCCTCTGCTTTTCATCCTTGTCTTTCTATGAAATCCTCTGATTGAATGCATTAAAGCCTCCGACACATTTGTACTTTAGTAGCAAACATGACCAGATGGTGAATCACAGCCAAACCTTTCAGGAGAACACTGACAAATTCTAAATGTAAGGTTGGAAAAATGTCAGCATCATGCATTCATATGTGACGAAACTGGGCAGGATGAAAGCGGGCGTGTGTGTGAACATCCACACATCTAAAGTGAATCAGTAGAAAGATTTGATACAAAATTCTGTGCCAGTGTGTTTGAACTAGGGTCCATTTGCCCTCATAAGAAACCCTCTTAATCCAATGCCTCCTAGTTTAGGAGCACAGAGCTGCGACACAGAAGCTCCGCTTATTAGAATTACAGACATTAGTAACAACCAAAGGAACTCTATTTCACGCACATCTCCCCGACGGACTAAATGAAGCTTTGCAAATCCTCTCCAGCTTTTAATAGCTCCCACTAATATTGCAGGTCACAAATGATTGCGCCCTCAGACTCAGATTTGGCTGATCAAACACAGCCTGAGATTATCAGTGTTATTTACGCTTGTGTATTGCTCTGGCATAAACACACATTTATGGAAATGCATCCCTTTCATGGTAATACACTTTATAATGATTTATGGTAGAACGATTCATGAAAAATGTGGCAGCATCAACCCACAATTCAAAGTTGCAGTCTGTTTTTTTGTCCTCTGTTTGCTGCTGGGAAATTTCACTTTCAAATGCATGTATCCATATACATCGAGTCACAAAGGTTTGTGTTCCACAAATACAAGTGGTCTCTACTGCAGCATAATGGCTACCCTTTTACAAATCAATTCTAAAATCTGAGATGAATAACGTGATGCATGTCTAATTGTCCAACAATCCAGAAGCTTTAGGGGGCCTTCCAAGGAAAAATGAAGCTAACACATGCATTACCACAAAAACACACACACACACCCATATTTACATATCTACAGACCAAAACATGCATAATTTCTTTACACTCCTAGAAAACACACAACTTAAAACAACATGAAGTCACAGGTATTGAATGCATCAACCAATGAAAATTAGGGATTATTTAGTTGCTGCATTTGGGCCTGAGAGTGCAAATGTGTGTGCACTTGCGTGTATGCGTGTGTGTGTGTGGGCACTGTTGCCACGCACACAGGCAAGCAACCAGGCAGGCCTCACATTGCCCAAAGCTACTCGGTAAGGATTCCCGATAAGGAGAATTAGTCAAAACTTGGGAGCTGCCAGTCAGCGCCAATTAAACTTTAATCTTGGGCTGAAACAGGCACAAATAAATTAAACCCTTGTGAGAAGCAATGTGCGCTCTCCTGATAATAGGGGATTGAAGTCGTCTCGGAGCGAGGCTGCATGTTCCCCAGCTCAGCCATGGCAGGCAGGGGAGCAGAGGGAACATGGGGAAGGCTGATGACAGAGTGAACTGAAAGGAACTGTGGAAGTTTACAGGAACAGACACGGATATTCACAGGAACACACACATTTACAGGAATCATTGATGCAGGCTCTTTAATAACAGGTGTTTACATGCAAATGAAGAAGGAGTTAAAGAGGAGGCCAAAAAAGATGATCTTCCCCGTTTACTGTAAATAAAGATTTTGTACTACTTGTGCATTTACATTGTGGATGGATCTATATCAGCAGAGATCCTTGTGCCTTTTTTATTTTTTATTTTCACGGTCCATGCCTAAAAGTTCATTAGAAATACCAACCAGGCATGCAATTGACCTCCGTAGGTCCAACACTCTGCATAAAGCCGGCCTATTTATTGTAAATGTCTTTGGACAATCTGGGAGTGGAATCATATTGGCCATTGCTGTGTGTGGTGGAATTTGATAACAAAACCATGCGTGACGCTCCTACTACCAAATGGAAATGATATTTTCAATCATGCTCAGGCATGGAAAAAGAGAGCAAAAGTATCAACCAGTATGATAATAATAAAGAAAGATCTACTTCTCATATCAGCCAGGGGAAACGCTTTTAATGTTGCAATATTCAAATGTATAGTTGTCTCCATGCACACTGTGTCGAGGAGGATATTTCATTAATATTTTTTAATGAATTAGCGTCCTTATCTCTATTTCCTGTGCCTGACCTGTGCTAGCCTGGTGTTTAATTTCAAAGTAATTTTCTTGCTATATGAGCGTGTCGCTTGTGTATTAATGTCATGGGCCTCGTCAGCCAATGCCATGATTTATTCCAGAGTAGCGGTCACATACATCCTAATATCTTCCAAAGAAGCCCCAGAGAAATGCTGTACTGAGAAAACAATAACATTAACAATATTAGCAACAATAATGAAAATAATTGCCGGTGAAGCAACAATGGTAATCACACATGGAGAAATACCTCTGTGTTTGACCGAATCATACACAATTATCATGCATGTGTATATAATATAATTAATTCTATGTCTGAGCCTCTTAGCCCCAGGCGATCAGCATAGAATCAGTTTTGTATGTATAATAGATCAGAGCACAGTTCATGAATAAAACAAACGTGGGGACTATGCTGCAGTGACTGTGAATGTTTGTCTTTGGACAGCAGAATCAAAGTGAACATGTAATATTGTGATAATCCATACTTGATGAATTCAAGGGGCTGACTTGCCTTAGCTAAGTTCAGCTAATTTCCAGACATGGCTTGCCTCCGTAATTGAGTTTCCAATAACATTATGATTATTCCAGCCCACAAGATAATTGAATTCAAGGTATTTTTTTCCTCTTAACACTGCAATATTGTAGATGTGTGATTATTATGCATTTGCATGTAGATTTCAGTGCCTTCCTGAAACTCATCACTTTTCTTCTAACTGGATTTCCTATATTGTAGCATACATTTGGCTCATAACAAATGACGGGATCCCCTCTCCTTATGAGCACAGAGTCAATTATTCCAAAAAGTTCATTTTTATATCAATTTTACCCCACATAATGACATTGCAAAGGAGATTTTCTCCTAAAAAAGTCAACTGGAAAATTCTACCCTGCAACGACCTGTTTGTCATTCTCATTATACGTGAAAAGTGAATATTTTTACTATTGAACTTATCAAATTCACATCTCTGCCAACACTCCACCCGCGCTACCAAACTTAGGCACTACGGCCCCAATGCTCATCTGTTGCATAATGTAGCTGTATAGGCAGGAGCGGTGCGGGTGTGAATGTAATTTTCATTAGGCTGATAGAAGCCTCACAGATGCAGCCTGTGCATAGGGGTGTAACAGGGGGCACAAAGCAGAGCAACGAGTCGGCTGCTGAATATGGGAGCACTGCAGTATTCTTGTCAGAGGCGCAATGCAACAAAACCCCCTTTCTTGCACCTCTAGGTGAAATTGTTGGCATCTTCTGCGCCACTGCATAAGATAAATTTTTGAATGTGGAACAATGAGAAGATGAAACATTCATATATTCATATACTAGTGACTACAAGCCCCCAAAAGTGGGAAATTATTAACCAAATCAGCCTCTATTGAACCCTGCCAGAAGTGCTTTTGAGTCTGGTGTTTCACCGTTAGCATAGCATTAGCCGCTTGTGCTAACCGTCACATTGGGGGAATGGCTGGGCAGCTAGTTGCTGCTTTAAGCTACTGGGCACACATGGATGGTTGTGAATGGAAGATCTATCCATTCTCATCATTCCGAGTAGCCACAGGGCCTGTACAACGAGGATGGCACCAGCCAAGACATTATGCCAGAGTTTAGCTGTTGTTTTGCATAAATGTTGAATCATGCCAGCGTCCTTTTTAGTGTGTTAACAACAGCCTGCACTGATATTGATTTAATGCTCACTAATATTTAAACTGCCCTGGGGGATCAATGCTGTTGAACATGATTTAATATGGACTACTAGTGTAGATATAAAAACAGTCACAACACAGAAAATCGATTATTTTGTGTCTGATTTAACTTTTATGTAGACATCAAATCATAGATTTTACTTCAAACTTGAAATTACTAATAAAAGAGAATATTTAATCTGTCAGCGAAATAATCAATTGTGTAAAATTATGAACTTCAGATAGTGTGCATGTTTCTTTTTCTGTTTGTTTTTCTCAGAGGTTTTCAGTCACTCAGGAAGTGAGCTGAATCCCTGCAATGAGGAAGAATGGGGAGTGGAAAGCAAGAAATACGGAGCAAAGAAAGGTTGCAACAACTTTTAACAAAACATGACATGCGAATGAGCACTGAGTCCTCATTTACATATGCTGACATTTTGCAGAGAATATTTCAACGTTAGGCTGAGATGTAATGAACTCCTGCCAGGGAGCAGTCAAGGAATAATGTTTCCATAAAGGTAACCTGTCCACATCTCCTCCAGGAGAAAGATGTGGAAGAGGAAAAGAGACATTTTTTTCCCTCCCTCTCCCTCTTTCTCTCTCTTCTTCCATGTTGGCTATTTGGCAACAAAGGGGTATTTTTCTTTCCGTGTGCTTCATCCATCTCAGGCGATACTGATTTAGTGCATTTTTCCAGCCTTTTTACAGGCTAATTGCACACAGCGACGGCGAATTTGTTAGTGGTGACACCTTGCCTACCCATTGGGAATGCATCTCATTACCGGACGCAATGTCCAGGAACATCAGATATTATTAGCTGTCATTAATCTGCCATACATGGTGGAGGGGGAGAAGGGTTGAAGGCGAGAAGGGCAACAAAGGACACAAAGAGACAAATATGATGGCTGGCAAGGGCTGCGTGGTGAGGTCAGAGTTCACAAAGGTTACAAAGAAACGCAGGTGGGGCTGGAGGAGGTGGAGTTTTTGAAATATTGCATTTGCATGGATGTCACACTGAGATTAAACTATGAAAATTACAGTCATTAAAGGACAGGATTTTAGTGCACCTTAAACTTCATCGCTATGTAATTTTGACAATTGTAAGGTAACTAATAAGGACGGGATGACCACAATTACTTCACGACAATTTCAATTTTTCACTTTGGCTCTATCAGACGAAAAAAGAAGAAAAAATTACATGAAAAGTAAAGAATAAATAAATTTGAATATTTAATCTCTGTTTAAATTTCAGCAATAAATGCATGTTATGAAAAATTATTTTCATATTTATATTTATGCAAGAAATTAAAATGACACAACCAAGCTTATTAACAATTAATAATTATTATGTATATGTATTTATTGTGAAGGCAAATAGAGACTTTTGTAAAAAACAAAAATATTTAGGAAGAATTTAAGTATTCAAATTAAATAAGAATTAAATGACCATTTAAAAAAACATTTATTCATATTAAATTATCCTTATTGTATTAATGTATGGCATTTAAGATGGACTGCATGGCTTTGATTAAAGTACGCACAGTGAATGTGACTGGTTTTTTGTAAACAGATCAACTATTGGGCCTGTTTTTGTCATGTTTCAAACTGTGTTTTGTTCGCAAATCCCATTTGACTAAAATGAATATGACAACCTTAAAGTAGATTTTGAAGAAAAAAAAAATGCAGTCTCTTTCAAAATGCCGTCTGATTGTTGCCCAAGAAGAGTGTGATTTTTTTTTTTTGCTTTTTTATTCCACACATATGTTTGATTTGATACAGCATCTTTGGCTGTTTTTCCTTGCACAACCCCGCCTGAAGACTGCTACATGCATACTAGATAGGATTACACCTTCTAAGCAGATTTTGTTGTGGAAGGGTTAACACAGATCCCCCTGCTTTGCTGAACAAACAGGACACCATCTGAAGACACAGGAACTAACCGGGCTCTCATTAGGAGATTTTTTTTCTTCTTCTATGGAGTTGGGGGTTACATCCAGCTTCTTTTTCCCCCCGTTTTTTCTGTAGAAGAAGCACGTTGCGGCCTCCTGCCGCGTCACCAGGCTCTTTGAGTGAGATGGAGTATATGGCCTAATGACTAAAAGTTCCTCTATAAAAAGTATACAGCGCAGCTCCCTGCAAATTGAGTTTCCTCTTTGTGCCAATTGAGGGTGGTTTATGTAGGCTGCGGGGAGTTCCTTTGAACTCTCATTCCAAAAAAACTCCAAATTCCTGGGTCAATCCCCTTCCCTCCACCCCACCCTGCTCCTCTCCCACCAGCGGTTCAGATAGAGGAAGAGGAGGCTGCTGTCTCAGAAGCCTAAATTCATGCCACATTGCACTGAACAACTTTCCAGACAAGATGTGTGTGAGAAACGAAAACACATCTGAAAGTGAGGTTAGGGTGGCATGAAGCAGGTGTTTCTCCTCTCCTTTATTGGTAATAAATGGTTTGTAAATTGAACTTTATTGGATAAAAGTTTCTGTTTGTGTTTACAGAAGACGGTAGCAGCATCTTATCAATAGATATCTCAGCACTGTTTTTTTTAATAAAGTTTTATTTTCATAAAAGACTCATCAGCAATCAAACACATTGGTTTCTTATCCAAAAGAAGCAATTAAAAACAGTGTAATAATTCCTCTAAACTTTTCCTCCATAACTCGGGTTCTTTTAAAAAAAAAAAGTATAGATTAAGAGGCCCTGCACGAAATGAAGAATTTGCCAAGAGTCTTGCTGTCTGTCTTTTGTCCTCAGCTATCTTTATTGCCAAAAGCGAATGTTGGCGTCATCCCATGTGGAAGCAATGGAGACCTTGATGCCCAGGACTCAGCCAAGTGGCAGCAATTGTTTTCCATGTCGGGGGCATGAAAGCTGGGCTCATTCTACACTAGTCAAAACCCCCCAAAAAGGTCTCACTATAAATCCTGAGACCTCTTCTTCTTCTCCTGCTCCCTCTTCTCCTTCTTCTTCTTCCCCCACCCCACCATTTTCACAATTATGCACAGGCATTGCCATAAATCTAATGCGCTTTCATGATCTGTGGGAGCGGAGTACATAAAACGTGCTTGCCGGATTTGCATACAAACATACTTATTCTAAATCCCCCTCAGAAGTTGTAAATGATTGTCTTTTCCTGAAATACATCTCAGCAAATTGTATTTGGGCATGTTTATGAATCCTATTATGGCACGGGTTTTATCATATTTTGTGGACAGTGATGGCTTCTCAGCATAGCTGTTAAGAAGAGGAAGAGAGGGGCCTTGGGCGATAGACTTTGTCATTTGTTTCAGATGGGCGCTGGATTCCCCTTCATTGCTCCAATGACAGGTTCACAGTAGCAAGACAGATCTGTGCTAAAGTCCCTGCTAGATGAGTAATTCAGTAACTACTGTCTGCTGGGTGAAGAAGGCTGCATTCAGCCTTCCTTTTTGGTCTTTTGATGCAACACTTATCCATACATTATTTGGATGGTTGCATGGTGTGGTAACAGCAGAAGAATCTGCCTTTGATAGTGGCTATTTCAGTTCTCCTTCTCTTGCTTTTATTTATTTCTCTCTTTGGGAATTTTACACCCAGTAAACATGGGGACATAATTGAGTGGAATGTTGCATAATAGAGCAGTATTTATCAAGAGCTGGAAAGCTGCTGGGCAGGGAAGAGGAGGAAGACATTGTTAGCTGTGCCTGAGAGGCCCGGTCTGCCAAAGAGATTTTAATATCTCAACGTGCTGCACCTCCCTGTAGCAGCTGAACAGCCTGGGTAAAATACTGATGGCATCTGGATGTAAATAAGCCAGGTGGTGATAGTCTCGCTTAAATTAAAAAGGTGAATAATATCATATCAGATTAGACCTATAAAACATGTGTTTTTTGTGTGAAATCCCATCCATATGTGGATTTTTTTCTTTTTTTTAAATCTTATTTTGCCTCTTTGACCAGCTCCGATCACGTGCTCATGTCAGTATCAGCCATTAATTGCTGCGACAAGCTGCTGAGTGGCAAGGTCATAAACATTTCAAGAGTTATAAAACTTTCATTAAGTTCTCACGATATCGCACCAGTGAATGACCCTCTTGCTCTCTCCCTCTCCTTTTTTTGTCTGGGTGGTGCTGAAGACGGGAATGATTGCGAACAAGCGGCTTCTTTGTGGCGGAGGGAGCCTTTTTCAAACTGTCTCGGCCTCTTGACTCGTCCTAAGCCAGAGATCAGAGCTTGGAAAAGTGGCAAAACAAAGGGCTGATTTAATGAGATTGTAAAACAGGCAGAGGAAAAGGAGAAGGAGGGGGAGGGGTACAAAATAGCCAGACTGCTTGCCCTGGTCCATTTCAAAAGGTCTTTTCAGGATCTCCTCTAAGCTGTCTCAATATGAGCAAGAAAAAAAAAGAAAAGGAATCAAAGGAATCCAAATGCTTTGACAGATTTTGACATGGAGAAGCTGTGGATGTTTGTCTGTTTTCTACAAAAAGGGCTCTCATTCCCGACAAAAACATGAGAAGTATTTTTAGCTTTTGGGATTGAAATTCTTTTGACTTCAATCATCAGATAAGAGACAAAGTCATTTACACCTTCTTTACATAAGGGAGACTTTGCAACTTCTAAATAAATCTTAAAAGGGTTTTTGAGAGTCAGATCAGTTGGCTTGTAAAGGGGAGAATTCGAGCAATAATGAGAAATATCCTCGGATCTGGTGTGTGATCTTAGAAAAATAAATAAATAAAGCCACCAATTATGATAGTCATAAGGCGGGACTTCTTGTTGTTTGCACACACCCTATAAATAGTACTGGCACACATCACAAAGGAAACAAGATTCCCATTCATGTTGCTGGCTTCTGAGTTGCTCTTTCTTAGTAACATCGAGTTTATCGCAATACATCTGTCACGTATCTTCTCCCCCCAAAAAACCTCTGTGGAATTAGACCATTTAACCCCTCCTCGGTTGTCATTAGAAGGGGGTGGAGAAGACGGACAGATAGAAGGAGGGGCAGGAGGGAAGAGGAATGAAAACAAGCCAGAGTTGAGGAGATAACCATCAGGGCCCTAAACCCATTATCTGGCCCCTGTCCACTGTTGAGTGTCAGGAGTCACACCCAGGTCCAAGTTAGCCTGGAGCTGTTGACCTGATGGTCCCCGCTGACATTTCCATTCAGATGAATGGCTCTTTGGTGCATGCTAGGAAGTGTCCAGTTTGACCCTCACCTGCCCCAAGATTCCCTCCCTTATTAACTGGGCTGTGGCCCTCTGTCTAACCTGTATTCTGGTGCCGCTCGCCCCCCTCCTAAGCATTGCGGCTCTAAAGGCTGAGCCGTTTCGATAATAATGGAGGACAAATGAAGCCAGCCGGCCCCTAATGGTGGTGGTTTTTAATGACACTGAGCTTTTGTGCTCCTCTCATTTAGACAAGAAGTGAGAGATAAGGCGGCGAGCTGCCGCAGCCCTGCCACAGTAAAACTGTTGAGTAGCATTTTCCCGTTTTTTAAGGTTATAGGACACAGTTAAGTTCCTTCCGTGGCGCTGGCAGACGTGACAGTAATGGGCTCGTCAGGGGATGGCGTCGTACACAGCTGTTTCTTTTATGTTCTTTAATTTGCTCGAAGGAGAAAATAAAGCGTCTTTAAGGAGGCCCATTGGACTTGAGAGACCAAATACCAAAAGGACCATCATAGGTGCACTGTAGTTAACCAATGTAATTAGCAAGAACACAAGTAATCAGTCCGGGGAAGTGTGTCATTAAATGGCAACCCCCCCACCACCACCACCACCTCATGATTAATTTGCTGCTCATAATGACAAAACGAACCTTCTCAATGTCCTTAATGACCCTGGTTAATCTTTTAAAGTAACAGGGAGGAGAGCAGACAATGAGAGAGATTCGCAGGGAGGAAGCTGATGAGTTACAGAGAGGGACTATAGATATTGACAGCTCACATCAGAAGAAAGAGTTTGCAGCTATAAAGGAGTTCATCTGCAGCCGAGCTGGACGCTGCAATGCCATTTCGAGTGGCTTTGCCGAGTGTTTAAGTAGCAACAGACATGAAACAGATACAGCACGCAGCGCAGCGAGCCGTTTCTGTGGGATAAATCCCCTTTTAGAGAGAACAGAGGCAACACATGGCACTCAGCGTCTGACACCACGCTCTCTGAAGTGGAGGTGGCATGGAGATTAGTGCTGGGAAAAGATCCCCCTATTATACACCCTGTTGCATAATTAAACACACTTCCACGTAATTCATTCTTCAGTGGGGTACATATTTGTCTTGGTTATTTTTCCTAAGCCATGATAAAGCAGAATTAACCATTTGAATTAATCATGAGAATTAATGCTTTGATACCAGGCTGAGACTCTTGCATCCAGCCAGCTGCACTGGCCGGGGCCCGCCTGCTTAACACCAGAAGTGCCAAGCATATGCTAGTTGGAAGGAGGAGGGCAGATATGGAGGCCTGGGTGGGCAGGGAGGAGGTCCCTGTGGAGCCCTTCACAATGAAACACAATATCCTCCTCCTCAGACGCGTGCAATGACTTAAACACTCCATTGTATTAAATATGAATGAGGTTCCCCATTGTCCGGGTGCGGGCGAGCGGGGAGACAGTGTTGTCGATTAGCCACATGATTAAGCAGATGACACGGTAGGGGCCACAGAGGTAAATAAAGGCCGCCTTCTGTCATTTCCTTGTCCCCAAGGGGGCCCCCGCCAATGGTTCTTCACAAAACTTAGCACTGCTAAAGCCAATTGACGGAAAAAGCGATAATATATGACTGTGAAAACAGCTGAGTGATGGGAGGGCAGGAGTGACAGAGAGGGCGATTAACCGGCTTGGAAGTAAGGGCAGGCTGGAGAGAATGAGGAGGAAAAAGAAGCATTAAAAGTTACATAGATTGGACTATGAATAAAGAAAAAAAACTGAAAGAGGAGAGGTGATGAAGTGTTAAAGAAAGCGGGAAGGGGGTGGGTGGGTGTTGTGGCAGAAAAGAATGGGGCAACAGAGGGCTGGGAGTGCAGAGTGTCTTTGATTAAACAGGCAGGATAATTCAGTCATGCTCCATGTCAGGTGTTTATTATCACATTGCAGCATTTGCATGTGAAAAAGACGTTAGCGCTTGCTTCTTCCAGCGCTTTTCCTGCATTCTGATTGGTTGACGGGGCATCTGTGCGACACTGTTGCAAAGCACAACACCCCCCACCACCACCTCCTGGTCACGGAGTGCTTGAACCCAGTCACGGCTATTCGCACTGGGCCCAATATGTCAAACGGTTATTATTGGTAGTGTTAGCCAGGAAAACAAATAGAGGCGGAGAGGCTCTTAATGAAAGGGGGCGGGGGTGGGATTGTTTTAATCAATTCTCCTCATTAATCAATTCAGAGCAATGTGTCAAAGGCACAAATCTCAGCTGATACTGCGGACGAATCACATAAAATTATTCTAGAGTTTAAAGTGCTTTGTACTTATAAGTGAAGTAGAAACCGTTTCACAGCATGATCATATTAAAAATACCTAAATATTTTACCAGAAAGGAGGACAACTGATTTCATAATTTAATTATATGTAATTCCCCCGTATCCATCTCTGCTCGCCTCACCTCAAATCCCCAAGTGGATGAAAAGTTTCTCTTTTGGGGAACTTCATTATACTCCTGTAACTATGACATCTCTGTTTTAATGACTCCAAGCAGCTTACTGAAACTGACTCTCCTCTTTTAGTGTCACCCCTTGCCATACCCACAAAATCCCCCCATTTGCCCCCACTGATTTCGTCACGGGACATTCAGGTAACTAATCTGCCTTTAAATATGTCTCGAAGGAAGCTCGGCTAATTAGTATCGGAATTTACTGCCTTCACTTTTATTGACTTGTCCTACTTCTCCGATAATTAACTAATGAGTAAAGTAATGAGCTATGTCTTTCAGTCTTGCTGTTCAATTAGAGTGCAGAATCAATTATTGAAAATAGTT
Organism: Craterocephalus amniculus; assembly: GCA_036024015.1. Taxonomy (NCBI): domain Eukaryota; kingdom Metazoa; phylum Chordata; class Actinopteri; order Atheriniformes; family Atherinidae; genus Craterocephalus; species Craterocephalus amniculus. Next base: position 45,427 of record JAVQJG010169340.1, read on the forward strand.
TCTTATCCCAAAGCCTGGTATGGTGACTGAAAGTGCATGCAAAGAGGGGACAGGGCTAATTTAGCCTAAATAGGGAGAGTTTAAAATGTCTCTTTGCTGATGAAAACCGTGGCCTTTATTCACTGCAGACAAGAATCTCAATCTGCCCTGGTAAATGTTGTCACTTGTCCTACATGATGTGAATCATTTGCATATTCTCAGTTACTTATAAACATGATGGACGGTGCAAATTTCCCAACTGGAGCCGCTCTGCAAAATGCAACAGAGCTGAAGCGTCAGTAAACAAAGTGCCACTGAGGTATTTCTAAGCTTAAGAAAAACACTGAGTTCATCGCAGAAAATTAATTAGAGGAACACACTCCCAAGTGTTTTATCTATTAATGAACTTTTTTTTTTTTCAGCCCAATTTATTCTGAGGCGGTTTGATAATTATGTTTACATCAAAATCAATGCGCCTTGTGATGAAATCTATTAAAACTGATCATGAGGACTGATATTGGATGAGTGCAATAACAGATTTGTAATAAAGCTTTGAAAAGCTTCTTTCACAAGCAAAGACTGCAATCTGGGATGCTGCTAAGATAAACAAATCCAAATCTGTAAGAATCCATATGGAAAAACCAGTCCCAACTGGACAAAATCACTAAGTCAAATCTAAACTCGCCGAATTCACTGCAGTCATTTAGCAGATAATGGGAACCCCACTTGGCATGATAACAATAAAGCTACCAGACATTACACTTATTTACCTGTTCCTCCACGTATCCATCCATCATAGAACTGTCTATGCCAGGACCTGCTCCAACTCATTGGATTCAAATAAAATGGATCCTACAGCTAATAAAGTTCTGCTCAGTGACTCGCTCATTTATTTGAACCCTGGTCTTGCTGGAGCCAATCCCAGCTGCTACATCCTGATAGGTCGCAGTTCATGATAGGAACAGCACAGAGACACAACCTGTCTCCATACTCCTTGGGAGAGTATTGAAATGTCAAACATGCATGATTTTCAACCGAAGTACCTGGAGAGGACCCATGCATACACTGGAACAATATAAAAACTCCACAGGCCCCAACCATGCAGCTTTATTTGTTTAATAGGTTTATTATTACTATTTAAAATAACAATAGTACCTAAATAACTGATTCTAAATACAAAGTAGGACTTAATTTTCTGTACCACTCAATCCAGTTCAGGGTTCAGGTGGGCTGGAGCCTGTCACAGCTATCTGCCTCTCGCCCTGGACATCCTGAACAGGTTGTCAGTCCATTGCAGGGCAGTAGCACTTTATTTTGTTCAAAATTAAAGTTGATGATATTCAAATAATTAACAACCTTAGTAAAGCAATATTTTACCTTTTCTTGTTTGGTCTGATATTTGTATATCTCTTAAGTAAGGAACAGCTCAGTGAAAAAATATAAACATAAAAATATGACCCAGGCAGATTTTTTCATGCATAAGATATAGATTACGTGAAGTTGGATATATGGCGCTCAAATCTAGGTTTCAGCAACTCAAATATGAAACCCCAGGTCCAGCATTGCTGTTTAAACACTTTACTACTTCTTCATGAGATCACAAACAAGCCTGGGAAGGAAAACCAGTGTCAGTTAAGTCATATTGTACAAAAAACTCAAAGAGCCAGTGAGGTCATGCCAGTACCAGTTGTTGTAACTCTGGTGGAAACATGAATAATGATAGTTGGATGAGTTCCCAGTCTCCTCAGGGCTGAGTCACTGTTTTTAAGCAATGTCCACATGAAAGTACATGTTATGGTGCAGCTTATGCAACGGCTATGACAGAGGTGTTAGTGTGGATGTGCTCATCTATTCATTCATGCCTGACTATTAGAAAATCTGCTGATAAGTGAGGCTATAAACAGACAAACCTTCCTTTAATGACTTACTAAGAAGTGTCAGGTTTAATCAGGTAGGAAGAAGGAAGAGTCCAAGTATAAGAAGACAGGAAGGGAAGAAAATAGTTGTGTTAATGTCCTGCAAAAAAGAAAAAGAGAGATGGGACGTAGAAGGCATGAGCCTCCCATCACAGTGTTTTGGCGGTATCAATATTCTATTAATATTCACAATGCCAGAGGTCCCGGCTGGTATGCCAGTCAGCACTGAGCCGATGTGACAGGCTCCCAGAAAGACGCTAAAGCCAAGGACATTAAATTCCCCCTGACAGCAACCTTGGAGACCGTCCCAGGCACGCGTCGCTTTGACTGTGGTAAATCAGAGAAATAAACTCAAAAGAACATAATGGAGTCGGCTCTCATCATTATTATGACAAGCAGGTTTATTTACTGTACATTTGGCTCTCCCTCTTGCCTCTGTGTGTGTGCAGTTGTGTGTGTTTGTGCTTGCCTTACCGAGCTCTAACAAGCCAGCCAGGAGTGACTGTCAACTGTCAAAAAATTCCTGTGAGCCAAAGCTACTGTTAGATTTCAATATGGAGCAAAGCCGGAATATTAGAGATAAATCCGCTCCAGTTCAGCAAAGAATACAAAACTCACTACTCAGTGTGATAAAACTCATAAGCAGAGATTCCTTAAAATCATTCTCATTTTCTTGAGCCTGTTTAAAAATGCCACATTACTCTGTAATTTCATGTATTGCATGCAGGATGTGGATGGTGGGCTGTGATTTCAGATGCAGGGACAACCCGCAGACCTCCCTGCCAACTGCACGTACTGTATTTGTTCTTCCGATTACGTCCACAAAAAAACGGGAAATAAAACATCTCAGAGACAGCCTTAAGCGAGCTATCTGTGGACCCTCCAGCATCCTCGTCGTCTATTGTTCCTCCTTAGAGAAGCTCCGACCAAACCTTATCACCAATGCTTCCGTTTGAATAGCATTGCAGATATGCTGGCCATAGTAGATGGAAATGTCATAAAAATTTTATTGATTTTTCTCCTTTTTTTTCTCCCTCTCTCTTGTTTTGCTTGTTGTCATTATACATTAAGCATAGTCTATAACTGTAAAGCTTCAGCTTTAAATACAGCTTTTGTAGTGTGTGTCACACTTTTTTTTTTTTCCCCTCTTCAATGTGTCGTAACAGATTCTGGTGACGTTATCTTTCCGTTACAGCGTGACTGATCCTTCTGCATCTTGTCAGGCCTCTCAAAGAAAGGCCTTTTTGACATGCAAAGCACCGCTGCAGCAGGATTTGACGTGGCGTCGTGAACAGTTGTGTGTAAGAGTGTTTTAGATGACCTTTGGTCCCTACCAAGGACTGAAACTGTTACCATATGTGTGTGGATGCATCAATGTCCACGCTAGCTTTACGGTTTTCCACGTGCGTACAGATTTCCTATGATTGCATGCCATTCGCATATGAGCGCACTGTTTTGAGTGTGCCCTTGTGTGTGAGAGTGTGTGATGTTCTGTAATGACAGATTCACACCTTCACAAGACAGGACCAAGGTCTACACGCTTAGGCTGCTGTCCCCATAGCCCATCGCCCATCCCGGCTTCTCCTCTTCAAGCTGCCTGGTGAGAGCAGGTGACATGCTTTGTGGAGGTGTTAGCATGTGTGTGTGTCTGTGTGTGTGTGTTTACCTTTAACTCCAGTCACACAAATTCTGTCAGGTGTCAGTCACCGGGATAACACAGAGATGGAGGTCAGGGTGAAAGACTGCTGTGGATTTTACTGTGTCAAAGATGCATAAGTCTGATTGGTGTAAGCATGTAAAGAGGAGGTTGTGCGTTCATTCCTGTAAGTGAGACTGTTTTTATATGAGTTAATGTAGGTTAGTTTATCATCTTCAGTTTCCTGTTGTCACTACTAGTTCACTTCCACACAATCTAATAATTACAGGTAATCTTTGCCTTTGCTTTAAATTGTCTGAAATCAAATTGTCCTAAGATATTTAAATCTGGTTTATGAGGGTACATATTCCTACAATCTTTTATCCATACTTTATTTAATTTAAAGGCTATGTTCACACTGCAGCCAAAGGTGGCCCAAATCCTACTTTTTGGCCCATGTGTGACTCAATCTGGGTCGGGACAGTATAAATTAGTAAAGGGAAGTTTTACTTTTAAAAGATTTGGTTCTTTTGACTCGGCTCGGTTCATTTTGTATCACTCAGAGCTTCTATTTTAGTCTGATTTAGCAATTGTGAGTCGTTTGTTTAATGGTAAGAAATTTTTAATCTATTTTGCATTATAAAATGTAGCTCAATTTAATATTTCAATCAACCTTTATTGACCAACTGAACCAATAACCTCACCAAGTATATCAAGTATAAAGACCAAAGCATGAACATTAAATTTGCTCATTTCTCATAGTGTAAATCTAGGTTTAAAGCTTCATAGCTTCCTCTGTGAACATGGTCTTCTTCAAAGAGTACTATGATCCTAGTCTTTCCTCTGTATGGTGTGTCCATCAAAATAAAGTCCCTTTCTAAAGACTCTACATTCTTTTTATTGGTTCTTCTATTTTACTACGTAGAATCACCTCTTACAGCCGTCTGCTTCATGAAAGACACATCGCTAATGAGAACTGAGAGAGAGAAGCAGCGAAAATAAAAAATGTGAGCCAATGTTAGCCGGCTCGTCTGATTCTCTACAACTCATGGGCTCTCAGAGCTACATCTTGCGATCATCACATTGTACCACGAGCATAAATCCTTTTTTTTTTTTTCAAAATTAGAGGCCACTTTCGGTTGTGGCCTTAACTGGACAAATATCTGATTTTTTTCAAAGCAATCTCAGTCTGAACAGCCATGTCGCATCTCATCCTATCTTAACATCACAGAGGTGAGACAGATGTCACATTTTTGAGCCCGAGGAGGCAGAACATGGCAAGATCAAATGTTACTTCTGAAAACACAGTATGCTGTGATGCTACGCCGTATTCTGTGTATGTCGGTTACTTCAGAGGTGAAGACCGTTCACACTGGAGTCTGTTGGTGGTATAAAATGCTTGTACATACTCTAGAGAAGCAGAGAAAAGCCTGGTTTGGAAGTACGTTCAGCTTGTTCTGGGCAAAACTTTTTCTTTGTCCCACAACTACTTTGACATTGGTCAAAAATTGGAAATGGGTACAGAAAGTTTTCAATTCTGCTGATGTGGAAGGTTTAACAAGGTGGAGTACTACAGATGGGAATCATGACTCTTTGAAAGGAGCTAAATCTTGATGAGCCATTCATTTCAAAGAGCCATTGAGAAAAACTCTCATGTTCTCTTTTTTTTTCTTTTTCTCTTTTTTAAATTCAACTCATTTTTATCAAAAACATAATCACTGGTATCAATTATAAGCTAAGATTTGGATCAGAATGATTCAAACTTACATACCCCACCAATATATACTCCGTTGGTGGTAACTATTCAGATAGATAGATAGATAG
>JAVQJG010169342.1:0-14759 GCA_036024015.1 Craterocephalus amniculus
TTTCAGGTACAAGACAATTCAAAGTGCTTTACATAAAACATTAAAAGCATAAAAGAAGAATTACAGTAAAATCATTTAAACACAAAATCATTGAAAAGATTAAAAGCAAGAGAAGTTAAGATACCGTGCAGGCACAAATAAGGAACGATAAGGTGGTATAAGATGTTAGGTGTTGTTAATTAATTGGGCGACTTGTACTTTGTAATCACTGCCTGGTAAAGGCTACATTGTGTATGTGTTTAAACAAAGACGTGGCAGAGATAAAGTAAAATTAATCATTAACACTCAGCCTTTGACCTAATAATTCTGTTTTCTGTTTGTTTTCTCAGTAAAATATGCTCATAGATGTTAGCTTGCAAAAGATAAGAAGGGACATTTTGACAGATAATTCCCAACCGGGCAACAGTAACAAACCTTATTGTCCCATGATAGGTTTATCATGCAATCATCAACTAAATACAGTTTGTAATAAACAATGAAAAACTTAAATGTGAGCATATGCATTGTTTTATTTCAGAAAAAGGTGTTGTAAAAAGAAAGCAACGCCGGATTTGTATCATGTAGTCATGCTTGAGGTGCTGATGGACATGCTAAGAGCTACATGACCTAGGGCTTTATCACGGGACAGAAATGCTAACAAGTTAGAGACAAAGAAAGGCCTTAATGCTTTAAAAGTTAGTTTAAGAGACTTCTATCATTTACAGTAATGTGACTTTAACAGAAGCAGCAGAGTAGGGTAACACAGAAACTGGCTTGACATGGTTCTGTGCGTCTGATGTTCTGTATGTCAGCATCGCTTTACCTTTACCTTTACCAGATGTTACTTGCTCAGGAAGTAGGACATGGCGTGAGTTTAAAGAGCCAGAAAGGAGATCTAACTTTATGACCCACCGCTGGCTTACAGCAGGAACCCACACTCATCCTGAAGAGGTGCCTGCTGTCAGACATGGATTCAGGAAGGAATAGGAATCTGTGTGATTTCTCTGCATAGTTCTCAGGTGAAAGGTGAGAATCCGGAAGATGTGCTCTCTCTTCCTCTGTCTGTCCTTGTGTTGTGGTATTCTGTCTGGAGCTGGTGTGTCACTGTGTGTGTGAAGATGTTAAGTACAGGGGATGAATGCTATGTGGAGAGAAGTCTTTAATTAGAGCAGGAAGACACAGCTCAGGAGACACACTGCTCCAGACTTCAGAGCGAGTATGTGTGTGAGTGAAGTACGGTCCTGAATGCTGAACATCCATAGTTTCTCGGTTTATCCCGAAGGTATCTGCTCTGTAGTGCGTGTACCACTGTGTGTGGTTCAGTCTGAAATATTGTCTCGTGAAACCAGCTCCACAAGTGTAAAAACCACAAGTTCTGTGAATCATTTATTAAACTCACAATAAAACTTGCTTCATTGTTGTCAAGTGTGATTCTGCAGAATCCTGCTCACACTGTTGTGTTAGCATCTTGCTAACCATCTTTAATCCCGAGTCAGTACTCTGTTGGTTACAGATTAGATTTAATCCACAAGTTTGTTCTTTATTGTATTTGAAAGAGAAACACACATTATTTTACATGGTTTTAATGTCCTTATCGTCCACATTTTTTATCATGTATTGTGTCTTGCCATGAATAATGAGACAACTTCTTATTTATTTTTACTTTAATCCTATTTTGACTCTTTTTAAGGTCATAGAATAGTAACCGGACTCTGAAATAGACTCTGAAATTTAAGAATAGCAGGTGGAAGAATTAAAACCTGTCAATCCAGTTTGGTCCATTTCAATTCTACAATGTGTCTAGTGTATGTCTGACTGAATATCACAGTTAAGTAAATAGGTGACTAGTTAAGAAGTCAGTAACAATATTAATTTAAAAAAAGAGCCGCCCACAGTTTTTTACCTGTAAATATGAGCAGTGGCTCTCCACTCAAAACTCAGTTTACGAATAATAATTCTAAGCATAAGTTTGCAAATGATTCAAAGATTTGCTAATCTACAGTAATTAATATTAACATGTTCAAACTTAGAGAAATATACCCATACTTTAAGATTCTGACCCATTTAATGATACTGACTGCAGATATTTTCAGACATGACCTCAGATTATATTTGTACCTAATAAATGGCAAAATAAGACACATCTGGTATCTGGATAGTGACACAATATATGTCTTCCTGTAGTAAATTCTGTTTGTAAGTCCCCAGATTCTTAAAATATATAGGGAAGTATTCCCTATAGATATCCTCAGATTCTGTCCCTACAGTTAATTTTCTTGGTTATCTGACATGAGAAGGAACTGATAGATAAAAAAAACCTAAGCACTCTTTTTGAACAACATGTAGGTTTGGGAAAAACATGTCCACTCATAGGAACAATTGATCCTGTACGGTTCAGGGAATCAGTAAACAAGGGACCTTTTTCAGCGATTTAAACTTTAAACTTTAAACTTTAACTGGTGCAACAAACTTTAAAATTCTTTCTGCAAATCTTGGAGCCCCATCCTTTGTCCTCAAGAGTAGACAGACCATCTGACTTACTGGCCCTGCACAGATCAAAAGTAAGCATGTGTCATGGTATGGGCGACTCTGCACGAGTTCTGTTAATGCTGAACAACATAGAGGTTTCAGAGAAACTCAGTGCAGCTAAAATTCAAAAAGGAAGAAACAAAGTCGAGCAGCTAAGTCCTTCATCCTCTCAGACAATGAGGCCATTCAGACTAGAATGACAGGAAATGGGCTTTCAGTTCTCAAAGACATGATCCAACACACTGATACAGTAAACATCCCTTGTCCAAATGTTTGTAGCATGTTGTTTCCATCAACTTTGAAATGGTCATTATTATTTCAAAGAGAAACTGACTTTCTCTTTAATTTGGTCCTTTTGAAATAAATCAGTACTATTTATAAGTAATTGTGTCATTGTTTTGTTCAGATTTTTGTAAAAGCTCCAAACTTTAATTCCAGCCCATTAATCTGGCAGAAATGGTGATTAAAGATCTTAAATATGTTCCCATCTGGACTGGATCATTTTAGTATTTCATGGTTTACTTCAGAAACGTACAAATTTTCAGATCTTTTGTGAAAGTGGGAAAAGAAAATTTAGGTTTCTGCTCTTTTAAAGTTAAATATTAAGGGTAAAGTTTTAGTTCATAGTCATTAATGAAATCCCCATTTCAGTTATCTGTGTTCTGTGGCACATTTCCTTTACTTTGCATGTATATAAAGTGTTAGAAATGTGTTTTTCTCCCTTTGTGTTGTGACAGCCTCCATGTGCCTGCTGAGCCATGCTCCCTGGGTATGGATTCTCACCTCTTCCTGATTTCCGACCCCACCTTCACTCTTTTCACTGCCGAGGAGAGAGTCCCAGCATGTGGATCCCAGGCTCAGGAGAGTCCCAGGCTCGCAATGAGTCCCAGGAGGGCAGGCCTCTCCTCCACCCCTGCCACCATCACAAGCACGTTGCTGTTTGCCAGCAGGAAACATTGGCTTTTATCGAGCTACAACCACCAGCGACTCCTAAATTAAATGGTTTCAGTCCTCCGAGGCCAGGCATTATTTCCGACGCACAGCACACAGCACACTCTCTGCCACTGAATGGTTTCAGACAGACACTAAATGAACTGAATGACAAGCAGAAGAACTGCCACAGAACAGACAACGAGCAGGAAGTAAATTTGAACTCGACACACACTGAGGGTGACGGTGAGCTTGAGAGTCAAAATGACATCAGGACTTCACTGCACGAGCGAACTGAGAAGGCACGAACAGTCACAACAGTTTGTCGTCCTCTCCACGCAGCTCTCAGCCTGCCTCTGTCCCTCCCCCTGTCCTCTCTGTACTCAAACAGAGACTCCTGGGAGTCTCAGTTACCTTGTTCCCCATCCTCACCTGAATGTCCAGAGTTTCAGGGCCCCAACTCCTGCCAGCCTCAGAGGAGGGCGTCACAGGGGTCACTGAAAGAGAAGTCCATCCGTAAGTTCACAGAGTGAAATAAGGCTTTAAAAGTCCTGAAAATGTTTTTCCCTTAAGTCAATAAAGCATTTTTTTTTCCCAGGGCGAAAAATGCAAGTTTATTCTCCAGACAGCCCGAGTGATGAATCCCTCGGCAGTCCCATCCTGGAAGCAGACTACATCTTTCCTGGACCTTTTGCTTCCTTTCTGGAAGAGGATCTCAGTGGGTTATCCTCGCTGGAGGCCATTTCAACTCCTTCATCCACAGACGGTGCTGCAGATCTGCCAAGCTTCGGTCAGGATGACATTTTCGATGTGTCCGCAGAACCCCTTCATATCATAGAGGACTCAGAGCCGTTACTGGAGGAGGAGAGCGGAAGCATGGATACGTCCATTCCCTCAGGGGGGAGCTTTTTGTCCCGGAACCGTCAAGGCGACCAAGAGCGGCGGCGCTTCTCAGCTTCAGAGCTAATATCAAGACTGCAGCTGTCCCAGAGGAAGAACTCCTTCACCTTGAAGCTGGGGAAGTCGCTTTCTGCTCGGGTGGCCTCCAGGGACAGACAGAGCTCCAGCCTCAACCCCAACCCTGACTGTGAGTGGACGGGGATACATTGTCTCCCTAATATTTCATTAAGAGGTAGTCCAGGTGCATCACTATACTTAAATCTGGCAAAACTTTAGTTGGTCATTAAGTTGAATTAATCAGAGTCAAAAACCAGTGAGTTCAATGTTAACATTGTGCTGAAACAACAGGTAGGTTTAGAGGGAATTCACTTAAAACCCTTTAACTTTCACACTAAGAAAAAAGCCAGAGAGAAATGTTTCTTTGTGTTTTCTCTCTTCTTTTGAACAAGAAAAATATGAATAAATGTTTTTAGCAAACAGTTAACAATAAAGTTAATAATTAAGTAGTGACAGTGAAATGGTCAAAATTTGACCCAGCAATGGGACAACAAACACGTTCTTTTGGTATTACGTACACATACCAGTTGGTAGAGACTGTTCAGGCAGGTTTATTTTATTAATTCTTGACTAAGATTAATGATAATCACTGAATATTTTGCTCTGCCAAATGGTAAAGCAGGATGACAAATGGTTGAAAAATAAATGAAAAAATACTTGGGAAGTGTTTAAGAAGTTATAAAGTCAAACATTTAAAGCTACAGGAAATAAAAGAAGATATGATTAAAATGGTAAAAATTATTTTGTTTTCTTTCTAAACGTGTAATTTACTGTATATATTAGTCAGAGTAGCTCAGAGTGAAACAAAGGTTATAAAAGCCCTTGCATGGCCAAATAATGCTTAAAAAATCTATCCCAAAGTATCCAAACTAACTCAAAATAAGAGTGTTATGAAATGTTTTAATCGTTACAGAAGTCAATTTAATGTTCAGATGTTTTCTATAACACACTGAGCACTATGTGTCTCCGATTGCACTCACCTGTTCCTGGCCCAGTAAAGACCTTCGTTGATATTCTTCATTGGCAGGTTGGGGGTAAAGTTATTGGATAACAAAATCTACCCATCCTTAGTCAGTGAACAGTTCATGAACAGATTTTCAGGTGTTCACCATATTGTTTTTGCTCTTCACAGATAAGTCCAGCTCCAGGCAACGCAGCTCTGGAGGCTCCAGCGACAGCGACCCCCACAGTCCTGTTGGTCTAGCACCTCCGCTGCCCGGTAGTGACAACGGGTTGTGCAATAGGTGGAGCACAAAACTCGGGTAATCAAAAATCACTACAAGGAAAAAACTTTTCTTTTACTCAAAACATAAAGAAAAAGCAACATTTGTTGACATAATCTCACATTTTTTCACAGAATGCGAAAGAAATCCATGGAGGAAGATGTGGGCACACTTGCACCTGTTCATAGCTCCAATCGACTCTCGCGGTTTTTACCTAGCTGTATGTTTGCTAAAACTGTTTTCTCTTTTACAATAAACCATCTTAAACTACTATATGTCTACCAGCTTTTCCCTGGAATAACTTTTTTACATCTATCTTTTGATTTTGCAGCGATCCTCTACCAGGAGTACAGTGATGTCGCCATCAACAGAGAAATCCAGAGACAGCAAGGGAAGGAGCCAGGCACAGAGGAGGAGGGGTTCAGGGAAGAGGGGTCGGACGGGACCCCGTCGCCATCTAATCTGTCTCCATCCAGCTCCTTTCGCTCCTCCCGAGGCTCTGCATTTGCACTATGGCAGGACATACCGGATGTTCGAAGCAGCGGTCAGCTCGACAACTTCAGCAACGAGGAGAGGAAACTCCAAGAGGTGAAAGAGATCTTTTCATCCAACGTTCTTTTCTTCCAACTTTGACTACCAAAGCCTATAAAGAAGTAAAAACGCAGTTTTTTTCCTTTTTCAGGCAAAGTTTGAGCTGGTGACGTCTGAGGCATCGTACATTCGCAGCTTAACCATCGCCGTGGACCACTTCATGTTGTCTCAGGAGCTCGCAGAGTGTCTCGGAGCTCAGGATAAGCAGTGGCTCTTCTCCAAGCTGCCTGAAGTCAAAGATGTCAGTGAGAGGTGAAGTGATGTGCAGCTGATTGCTTCTCCTGCCCTGAAGACTGGGTTTAACACCTCTGCTATCATCGCTGCCTCTCTGATCTTCTCCCTCATGCATCTGCAGGTTCCTTCAGGACCTGGAGCACAGGTTGGAGGAGGACATTCTCCGTTTTGACGTGTGTGACATTGTCCTGGACCACTGCCCAGCGCTACGAAGGGTTTACCTCCCTTATGTAACCAACCAGGCGTATCAGGAGCAGACATACCAGCGGCTGCTGTAAATGTTTATATTTTGCTTTGAATATATTTGTTGGTGATCTGAGCATGTACGCTAAGCTGCTGTTGTGCTTATTCAGTAATGCTTTACGTAAAGTCCTACTGTTTTTTGCTGGAAGCCCAAATTTCCTGTGAGGCTATTCAGGTGTTGTTTTACACCTGCATGACTTAACTTGCAGCAGCCTCGTCATGACGAAGGTGCACTTTTTTTTCACGGGGTAAAAACTATGCTGGGATTTTGATTTACTTTAACTAGAAGTCATTAAGAGATTTCTCTGAATGTCCCGGCCTTGTCCTCTCAGGCACGAAAACCCTCGTTTCCCTGGCATCCTGGCCCGTTTGGAGGAGGACCCCATCTGCCAAAGACTTCCTCTGACCTCCTTTCTAATCCTCCCATTTCAGAGGATCACACGGCTTAAAATGCTAGTGGAGGTACATGACTCAGCATTCACTTGAGAAATCACATTCGCACTAAAGCCCAGTTTAACAGAGCTGTAAAATGGAGACACTGGAACTGGCCAAACGCTTTTTCCCGTACGATCAGAGTATTGTTTACTCTTTGGCCCATCTTCAAATCCATCTTTATTTTACAGAATATCTTAAAGAGGACAGCACCAGGATCTAGAGATGAGGACACGGCCACGAAAGCGTTCAATGAGCTAAAAAAGGTGGTAATTATCATCCCTAATAGACAGTTGGACGAATACCAGTATTATAACTGGTGAGGCATAACCGTAATAACCATGCTGGTGTGTGCTTCCTTAGATCATCAAAGAATGTAATTCCAGTGTGCAGTCAATGAAGAGGATGGAGGAACTCATCCACCTCAACAAGAAAATTCACTTTGAGGGAAAGGTGACTGAAGTTTTAGGGTTGTTTTGATCGTTTTTCAAACAGCGTCGGCTGCAGGCTTATTTAAAAACGCTGCGACGTTTTCACTCTTTGCAGATCTTTCCTCTCATCTCTCAGTCCCGCTGGCTGGTAAAGCATGGCGAGCTGCTGGAGGTCAACACTCAGATGATGAGTATTTCTGGATCAAAGCTCAAACTGCCCACCAAGCCGGTGTACCTCCATTTGTTCAATGACTACCTGCTGCTGTCCAGGAGGAAGGAGTAAGCGATAAAAACACACAGAGCTTGAATATTGCTCTTATGACTATTCGTCAGTATCTCTACACAATATTAGAAAATATCTAGTTATTATGTTCTGGAGCATCTCTTGTACAAGTAGATGTTTTAGTCAGGCTAAAATCTTACAACAGCTACGTTTTCTAAGCTTAGAACATTTTGTTAAAAGGTCAAATTAAGACTTATGATTCAATATGCCATTATTTCTCTAGTCTGGTGTTTTATGGTTAAATGCACCAGAAATCATGACTGATAAACAGCCTGAAGCTTTCCCTGTCACTGTATTTTGAGAAAATTCTAGTTTTATAATCAGCCTTCACATAATCTGCTCGGTGAATCAGCTCAGCTTTGATCCACAATAAATTTCCAAAGAGAAAGTTAGAAACACCAGAATGCTTAAAACTTTTTAGTTTCAAAATAGCCTCAAGCCTGTGCCATGATGGGGTAAAAAAACTCGGTTTTCTTCCTGTACGTGCATTGTGGGACATGGATGGGGGTCAAGTCTGCCCATTTAAACCCTAAACTACTCAACTCAACTGTGCGTGTGTGATCCGAGTCAGTATGCTGAATATGTTACTGGGTGGTTGTGATATTTTATGATTACGTTGGCTAGAATTAAGTTACATCCATTTCTACAGGGCAAAAAGATAAAATAAGTTATTCTGCTGGGTTTAGCAGCATTGTCAACGTTGTTTGGAAGTTATATTTGTAATCCAAATAGAAAATACCAAATAATTCAAAATACTTTTCCACCCAAATATGTGACAAGTTCATTAAAACTGACTTGATGACCTGAGGAGATCTAGTTGTATGGTGATTTAGTTTAGATGATAAAAACCTTATAAAAAATATTGATGGATTTCTAATTTGCATGTAAGGTAAACTTGTTACAAACATTTGAAGTGTTGAAAAAAAAAATCAGATCTGTAAAACACAAATAATTTTTAATTTATCTATTTATTACATTTTTATGTTTAGAAGGTCAAATGTCTAAAAACTTTCATTGTGTTTAATTCCCAGTGCTCATTTTTAGCATTTGACAGACTGTACAAACCAATTTCCATGAAAACCCGAGTCGCCATTTATTACTAAGGAACCTTTTACATGTATGATAACATATGAACAGTATCAGACCAAGTACGAAGATACAGATCAATTAATAGATTCAAAGAGATAAAAAATTTTTAGATCCAGGCCAAGTTCCTTTTGAAATAATTGTGAAAGCACAAATCTGATTATTTCTGTACCACATAGACCCACAGGTGCAGTACCATACCTCACTACCTTATTTGCATGGATGTTTGTGTAACCATTATTTCTTATCGGTAGTGTACACTCCGGTCTCTTCAGGCTGTGGATTAAGGCGGGCTACAGATGGAGTTTTCTTCAAGAAACTTTATTATCAAAACAGCAGGACAGCTTTCGCACTGCTCAGCGCCTTGTGCCAACAATGTTTTCACATTTTTTTCCCACCACTCTCAATCCTTTTCCTCAAAATAAGTGTTGGTAGGAACCAAAAATATCTGAGTAAAACCTACATTAACAGTAAATAATTAAGGCTACATTTATAATCACAAGTATTATGATTTTTGAATGGAAAAAAGCATTTCAGTTCTGTATTTATCTGCTTCATTTAGGTTGATCTAATAGTAGGCTACACTAACCGGGGCTAAAGATTTAAAATATTGACCACATAACTCCAACTCAATATGTCCTCTCTACAGATAATGAAATTAAAAAAACATCTCTCTCTTTTTTACAGTACGTGGAAGTTCATGGTGTTTGTACATGCAAAGATTGGAGAACTGAAAGTGAAGGATCTCAGTCAGAAGCTGCAGGGCATCTCAGGCTTCATCTTCCACCTGCAGCTGTGTGAAGGCCAGCAGCTCAAACATCAGATCCTGCTGAAATCACACACTGAGTGAGTCACTTTGCTGTCAAATCACTTGTCAGCGATGATACTTCAGGTCATGTGTTTGACTCTGTTGATTCTCTGTGTACCAAGGAGCGGGAAGCAAAGGTGGATCACTGCCATGTTTCCATCAGACCCATTAGAAGACATCGAGCAAGCCAGTGAAAACGATGGTCTGTAAAGATCTACATTATGAGTGTATTGTGGTTCAATAAAATTTACATAAGCTTTATATTTATCCTTCCTTCATGTATTTTTATTTCAGATATATCCCAAGTTCAATGCATCAAGAGCTATCAGGGCCAAGAGCATGACGAGTTAACGCTGGAAAAAGCCGACATTCTTCATGCTAAGACCATTACAAGCGATGGTGAGAGTCCAGAGACAGTCTTTGTAAATTGTGTCTTCGTGCATTTGATGTCTAAGGGCTGATGTGTTTCACCAGGCTGGGTGGAGGGCATCAGGCTGTCAGACGGGGAGCGGGGCTGGTTCCCCAAATCCTACGTGGAGGAGATCACAAGTCGTAGCGCACGTCTCCGCAACCTCCGGGAAAATATCCGCATCAAATGTGTCACGCAAAAGCTCAAAGGGGAGGAATAACCCTTTATCACTGCAAAAAGTCCATGTGGCAAGGGTGCATATCAGCATTTTTAAGCTTTGGGATTATTGTTTTCATTCTAGATGGATGTGGGGCCAACGTGTAATATGCAGGTGCTAAAAACAAGTCAACAGTTCAGACAGCTTTCTTTTTGTGGTTCCTAAACTCTGCTGTTTCCTTTTGCATGCTGAAGACAGTGCAGAGCTTCCGAATGCTAATTTGCATGTTTTGTTTTAAGAGGTTTTTACCCATTAGAGTTTTTCAGACAAAAGTTCACGTTAAAAGAGTTTTGCTACTCTGAAGTTTTAGGTTAGTGCTTCATGCGACTGCCTTTGGTTCCATTTAAAGTCTGACAGCAGGTTCAAGAAAACACTAAACCAACCCCTCTTTAAACCAGGCTTCTTTAACTCCTTGGCGGCCACGACCCTCGTCAGGTTTTAGATGTTTTCCCACTCCTCTCTGATTAGAATGACATGGATGTCATCAGCAGCTTGTCCTCACAACGTGAACAAGTTTGTTAATGATCCATTCATTTGTGCCAGAGGGATCACCACCAAAGCAAGGCCAATGTCTTAGTGGGTTATGTCAGAGTTTTTCTGTCATGAAGGCAGGCTTTGGTTGTAACCGGACCAGATCATTGTGGCAAACAACCCCTTTCCACTGATTGAAACCCCAGACAGTAAAACCAGACTGAAACATTAAAATGTTCAGGGAGAAGTGTCAAAACTTGATGTCTAACACATAAACATAAACATCAGATTGCCAAATAACTGGAAGAAAACGTAACCATAACATTTAAGCTACTGAATATTTGGGTTTTAATGCTAAATAAAAAGCAGCCTTTTGTCTTAGGATTCACTGTTGACCTTCTGATATAGATTCCCAGCTATCAGCTGTAGTCAGCTATAATATTACAGTAAATCAAATCTTATGAGCCTCAAATCTGCTACCAAGGAAACTTTGCAGATGGAGTGAAACAAAATGCTGGTTGTACACTGAAGGGAATCCATGAAAAAGTGAGGTTTTAGAAAATATGTTATCTCAGTGAAAAACTATGGAAGTCTTTATTGCTGATATTGGATCTAACAGAGATGAGAAAAGAAAAAGAAAAAAAAAAGAGATGAGAAAATAAATTAGTGTAGGGTAATATATTGGAAAACATTAAACGAATGAAAACTTACTTTGATTTGGTCTATGAAATTTGTCATTTCCATGCTATTATTATTATAATCGTATGTGCACACATCATGACAAAAACAGCAGGCAGATTTTGGCTCAACTGAAACTTATTTTGCAGAATTCGTCTGTTGTCTTAATCTATTGTTTTCCATAATCATCATTGTATCCTTTTTTGGATTTTGTGCAGAGGATGCATCAAGTAAGGTGCAATTTTATGCAGGTTATTTACATAGAACCTGAAGCAGGGAACTTGGGTAAACAAAGCAAATCCTGACCCAGTGATACCTGTAATCTTTGAGTTTTGGTGGAGCCAACTAACACAAAGAAGGCTGAACTTTCGTCATAGTAGTTTTCTCAGGTGAAAGTGAAGTGGGGAAACATCTAAAAGTTGCAGGGCAGTAGACTGGAGATGAGGAACCCTGATTTAGACGGAGCGCTCCATAAGATTCATTCATCTTACTGCGACTGCTGAGACACATCCGGGTGTATCCTTTCTGGTTTTAGTTTAGCTTCGTTCACAGCAGCTATGACAGGAAATGAATGAATGACTGAATTCATCCTGCAGTGCACTACTATTATTTCTGTTCAAAGGTTACCAAATGAATTTGACCAAATCCTTATATAATCTACTACCCTTAACCAAATGTGTTATTTTGTGCCCAAACTCAGGCGTGTGACTTACAGGGTGACATGCTTCTTCTTCACCTAGCCTATGATGGGATCAGTTATATTTAGTTTGTCTCACTCACACTGTTTTGCTGCTGTAAATATTGACCAGCTGTATCAGTTTGCTTAAAATAGTCCCCAACTAATGCACTATTACCGACTGTTTGAGCAACATTGATGTAAAAAAAACAAACTTCACTACGCGGCTGCTCACAACCTATGTGAGTGGTGTTTTAATTTGGAAACCTTTGTCCCAGTTAGTGACCAGTTAAAGCATTTTTTCTGCCTATAACACAGAATGTAACAGTGCCATGACATGCTAAGCACAAACTCACTTTTAGGTCATCATCGTCCACCTAGTTCCACCCAGTCGGTGTGAGAATCCCCAGATGACTGAAAGCCTAGTGTAACTGGGCTGAGATCTGCTGTTAATGGACCACTATAATCACCATGCAAATGTAAATCTTCCAGTGGCACATGACATGTATATGACCCAACTTTTTTCTTTTTGAAGACTTAGTTGTAATTTAAATGGTTGCTGCTGCAGCATGTGTATTTATATTCCTCTCATTCTTATGTAAATGTATTTTACTGTAGATGACTCCATGTATAAAGAGCAGAACGTGATGCATTTATGGCTGTAATTTATATGAACCAAGGTTTCACAAATACTACTGCATTAACAAGTGTGAACTTTGGTTGGTTTTAGTCATGATGCCACAATAAATATGAATGCTGTAATACACTGGACCGTATACACAGTACTGTAAACATTTAACCACTGAAATAAATACAGATACTTACATTGTTTTTGATTTTTTATTAATTTAAATGGTTATTGAGCTACATACAGTTATGTACAGTTTCCTCAGGTCAGTCTTCCTGCTCTACATTGTGCACATCTAACATTTGTGAGAGAGTTTTCTGCTTTTAAACTGGATCATGGCCTCATTTCTGTCTGTGCCCACATGAAAGAGAGCTATAAGTAATCTGTTTGCCCTTCCAAGTGATGAAATCACCTAAATATAACAAAATCAGGGTGAGAAAATGTACTCACTGCCGAATATCTCCACGTTGTGGCACATTTTTGATTTTTAATTAAAGGGTCTTTCAAGGTTAATCTCACTCCAGTGGGTCAGCTGCATCCATTCGTGTGACACTGCTCGGCTCTGACCGGTTCCTGGGCGTCCTTCCTGCTCCTTTGCAGCTTGGGCATGATGGGAGGTGGAGGGCGGCTCACAGCAACGTGGCTGCTTCTGTCTGGCTGCGGATCAAAGAGAAAGTCTTGTTTCTGCAAAGGCGCTTCACAGTTACGATATCACCTCGGTGCTAGAGTATGCAAACGCTAACAAGAAGCTTTTACTCAGGTATGACACAGAGCTGAAAAAATGCTGTACAAAAAAACAAAATGGTTGTTATATTAGCAAGTCTGCCCACCAACACAATAAGGAAGAGCTATTGTGAGGAAAACTAGACCTAAAAATGAAAATCATGGATGGTCAAATAAGGACAGGCATTTTAAAAAAACAACAACTGGGTTTTACTTTATCCTGTCAAACGTGTAGCTTCTATCAGATAAAACTATGTTTTGCAGTTAAATAGTTTCAAATCATCTTAGTTTTGCATAACATGAAACATCAAAAACAGAAAAAAACTTGTTACATGAGCATAGTATAATGTAAACGGGATTTGTTCAAATAAAAAAAGTAAAATTCCAGCAGCTGTGGTGTCAGAAAAACACTTTGAAATAACAGGAAAAAAATATTCTAAAACCAAACAACACAGTTTACACCTTTGCTTTAATATTGAATCTTTTGTGTTGTCCCACTTTTTAATGTTTACTGGAAGATGTTTGACGTTCCTGATGGTACATTAAAATTTGCTAGTCTGATCATCTGTGGCCTTCTCATCATGCTTTTAACACATTGGGATCATCAGACCAACTACAACCTGCTAAATAAAAAATACTCCCTACAAAAGAACTTTCTTTTTATAATGTAATTTTCCCATGACAATCCAGTTTGATTCATGTTTTCTTTTCCAAACTTTACACCAACGGGGTATTAACGTGTTTTAATTGTATTTCTGATTATTACATGTTACATAGTTTTATCAGATCAGCACAATTAATTCATGATTGGACTGTTTCCAAAAGTAGTATTAATGATCCTATTAAGTACCTCATACAAATTCAAATGGAACAACAAAATGATTGTAGATGCTGGTTAAAACGTTACATTTATCTTTAAGGATGTAGTTGGACTGACCCATGTTATTAACGAACCACAACCCAGTTTATTTACATTTAGTTCAGCACACAAAATTCACTCTCACTAAATGAAAGCAGTGATTTTAGGTGGTAAAGAAGTCCACAAACTTACTGCATGAACCTAAGACGTTTTATTTGAGTACATAATGTATGGTTCTCCTCTGTATGTGCTAAACATCCATCCATCCATTTTCTGAACCGCTTAATCCAAGTGGGTCGCGGGTGTGCTGGAGCCTATCCCAGCTATCAACGGGCGAGAGGCGGGGTACACCCTGGACAGGTCGCCAGTCTG
>JAVQJG010169355.1:0-15748 GCA_036024015.1 Craterocephalus amniculus
TCATTCTACAGTAAGTGGCAAAATTACAAATTTTCCATCTCCACCCATGAATATACTAGAAAACAGCTGTAAAATAGGTGTCCACTGCATGAAAAGGTTAAAAAACAAAAAAAGATAGAAAAAAGGAGGAGGACACCAATTAAAATCATGCATAAAAGGGTTTTGTGTTGGATTTAAGTCGGAGGCGTTTCCATGTATGGTGACCCTTCACCGAGTCATCCCCTCACCTGTAAGAGCTGCGACGGAGGGATTGAGCCGTCAGACTCCTGACACCAAGCCACCATCTGTTCTGGGAAAAAGTTCTGGAAGGAAAAAACCCGCAGAGTGACAATGAGCGACAGAGAAAGGGACAAAGACAGACACAGGCACTGGAAACCACTTAGCGCACGTGGAAGCCAAGAGTGTGGTAGCATCGCTCTTTGCAAAGAGCATCTCTCAAGCTGCGCATCTGTGTGTTTGTGTGTGATGAGCACAAGGACTCAGAGACAAAGCGGTGGGGAGAGAGCGGGCACTCCAGCCCAGAAGTAGATGCAGTATGATCTCACCCGCTGATGTAATCCCCTTTAGCTAGCAGCGCCACTCTTAGCGTGATTGACAGGCCGCGGCCAGCACTCTGGTGTTTTACTGTGCTCATTACCACAAAGCTGAGGTCACCTGCTGGCTCTGACACACACCTAAATCACCACGGCAGTAATGTCATCGTACGCGCGGCCAGCAGAGCCCCGAGCTGAGTCCACATCAACAAAAGATGCCACGCAACACGACTAATGCTGATTAGCTCAGAAAAAAACAGCTTTTCAGGTTCCACCGGCGCTGCAGCTCGTTTGAGTTGATGATGAAATGAGGCGCCGCAGCTGCAGAATTCAATAAAACCAAGGATTTAAGAGAGCATGCACGTGAAATAGAAAAATTTGAATGTCACCTGTAGGGCTGGGTTTGAAAAAAAAAAAAGATTAATCGATTAAAATCGATTTAAGAATTAAAAAAACCAATCGATTCTGAAAATTCCAAAATCATTTTTTTTTAATAAAGAAAGACTGCTTAGTTTTTAATTGGCCATTCTTTTTTACTGTAGTATTTCTGTTAACACTGCATTCCGTTTAAGATGTAACATTGGTTATTTTAACAAATAACCAGTGCTGCTGGACATTTCTTTATGAAAACATGAATATTAAATGTATATGGAATGCACATTGTTGAAAGGTTGCTTCTGCATTTCATAAAAATTGCCATCTACGAGTGTCTAATGTTCAAGTAATATTGATGTGACATGAACATCTGAAAATGACTCAACAATGAATCGAAATGAATCAAAATCAAATCAATTTTTGCTCTTGTGAATCAAATCGATTCAGGAAATTAGGAGTGCTACCCAGCCCTAATCAGCTGACTCTAAATCAGGTTTATTCTCATTAGGTTTAGCGTGTCACATCAGGGTGCGGTGTGCATCATCACAGAAAGCTTAGGCAACGGCACAACTTTCATTTCTGGAGAGAGATGATTGATTTATTTTTTGGCCAAAATATTGTACTGGTGATCAAAGAGAGGGGCTTTCAAGCCCATCCAAAACATTCTCAATTGGATGAACGGCCAGACTTTGAGGTGGCCAATCCATGTGCGAAAATGATGCCTCAAGCTCCCACAGTCATTTGGGAATATGTCCACACTATTAAAGAGGAAAGAAACACTGATGGAAAAACCTTATTTGTGCTGCACTGATTAAGTTCAGTCGTGATACCTCGAGATTTCTTCACATTGTGCGTGAGGAACTTCTACTTACACAGCTGATCTAAGTCTAGGGATTTATTTCAAGCTACTTTCACTAAATATTTAATCATAATCCTACAAGATTTTCTTCTGGCCACATTTCTTCCATGGAGATGATAAATTACTATTAATCTACATTTCAACGATGTGTTTGATGGTTCATTTGCTTGTAAGCAACTGAAATATCTTTTATCAGCACTGTCCCAGCCAGAACCTGACAAATATTACAGCAGGAAGTTTCTCTTAGCAAATATTGTGATTATAGTTAGCCATACAATATATAGCCGGTTCCTCACCCTGCACATTTGTTCTTCTGTATACTCCCATCTAATAGGTTCCTAAAGCGGGAAGTGTGGAAATATCCCAGCTGAGGCAGACTAAACATCTGCTTTCTGCAGAAAGGTCATTTCTACATCATGACTTGATGTTTAGTAGCTAATGGTTTCTGTTTTCATACAACTTTTAAAACATGTTTCTGAGTATTAGTAGAAGCAACAAATATATGTTTTTAGTTTCCCTGTGAACAACTGTGCAGGTTGTGGTGATCAGGTTCATGGCTGCTGTCAGCTTGTTAGCTCACGCTAACGGCTAGCGTCTGGGGAAAAGTCGACCTGATGGCAGCTTGGATCAGCCTAAATGCTGCCGCCTTCTTCGCTCCACCCTGTGGATGGTTAGCGCCCGCTAAGCAGAACAAAGTCTGCTAACAGTTAGCATCTGCTAGCTCAGCCTTGGTAAGCAGACCCCAGCTGCCGCTGTCGCTCGACTGGCATCTACTTGTGGCTTTTCATTTTATCCACACACCCCATGCTACAGAAACATGCAGGCCATTTATGCAACAGTTAGGAGCTGTGTCTTAAAACTTGAGCTTTTGCAATGTGCTTCGGGTGGATAATGACAGTGGCCAGGCTGTAGAAATAAAGTAGTGAGGGGTGGTGACTAGATAATAAATCAAGCTCTTACTTCAGAAAAATACTGGCCGTTAAAAGACTTTAAGAAAAGTGATATTTCCAAAGCAGCTGGGAGTGAAGTGGGGTAACAGAATAAGCTCTCAAAAGCTCCAACCTAAAAATATCCAGGTTGAAAAATAGTGCGAGCCCCTGCTGGGGAAGTGTGTGTGTGTGCGTGGGGAAGTGTGTGTGTGTGTGCGTGGGGTCATTTCAGGAATGCGGGAGACTCACCAGGGGGTTCCTGAAGAATTCATATTTGGCATAGTTCTTCCTGAAGAGGAATTTACTGTCGCTGCACATGGAGGCCTGAACCTGAACCACCAGCTCGTGGTCCTCCAGACATCTCTCTGCATGAGGGAGCACAGACGGACACACATCCGGGTCATCTCAGAGACGCTGACCCATGAAAAGTTGCCTTTATAAGCATACATTTAAAAAAAACACATTTGTTTCTTCCCCTCCATCTTTTTTGATCTTCATTAATATATAATGCATGTTTTAAGATTTCATTTTCACCAGAGAAACTGTCAGGTGGTTGGTAAAATCCAGGAGCCCACAAGGTTTGATATTGTAGGAAGCAAGTTATAGAGAAAAACAGTGAAACTTGTATGTATAGTGAAAGATACAAGCTATTTAAAACTGATCACCATGCAAATTACTCGGCAGAAAAAATAAAAATAAACAAAGAGGCGACTTGATTTAGCTCTGAAAATTTCCATCTCAGAGTTGGACGAGCCGTTTTTTTCTCCCCCCTGAATCTGCTGCTATATTTATCAGCACGGCCCCCGGTTACATTATCGCAACACAATGACACAGCAAGAAAAATAACCCCGTTCCTAAGAGACGAGCGAGGGATGCGAGAGGTTAAACGAGGAGGGGCTGTGAAAAAAAAGAGAAGAAGAAGAAGGCACTGTGAGGCAGGGAGGGAGGAGATGAAGGTGGAGAGAAGTGGTGTAAGATGGAGAGAAGGGGGGGGACAGAGGATGAGGAAGGAGGAGGAGGAGGAGGAGGATGGGGAAAGGGGGGGGGGGGCATTGCAGAAAGATGATGTCATGTATTTAGGCTGATTGTTGAGAGCAGCAAAGCCATAAGCAAAGTACAAACCACAGAAATACACAAGTACACGTTAGGAAACTCACAAAGTGCTAACCTGCACACGGTGCCGCACACAGGCCTGATCACTTTCTGCATGCATGGGTGTGTGTTCTCTTTCTTAAAGTTGAGGGCGTATGATCTCAGAATAAGGCAGATTAGATTTTGATAGTGTCAGGATGCTCAAGGTAAGCGCACACACACACACACATATTCACACATATTTTGGTGAAACTGTGGTCGCTGTTTATTTTTTGTCGTTTCTTTATTGCTAAAAACAGAACTATGGCTGCACTTCAGGGGTGGAAATGTCTGGCCTGTGTGTGTGTGTGTGTGTGTGTGTGTGTACAAGTGTGCTGGCTACAACCCGGGGAATTTCCTGTGAACGGTTAAGGGAAGATTGATTGGTTAGGAAGGCGAGGGGCTCGTCCGACAGAGCCCCGCGATTGGTTCCTCGCTGCTCTGGTATGACGCTTTTAGTCCATGCCCCTTCCAAACCCCGCTCCTCCCTCCCCTTCTGTCTCTTTCTTTCTCCTCCCTTCATCTGTCCCTCTCTTTTTTTTCCCTGTCCCTCCCTCCCTCTCTTCACCTCACATTCCATCTCTCCAGTGCACTTTTTTTTTTTTCTTTTCCCAAAAACGCAGATCAAGCAGGAAAGCACAAAGCGGTCCTTTGACTCTAAAAATACGACTCAGGAGTAGGAAAGCCTCACAGAGGACAAAGACTGACCTAGAGAAGAAAAAAAAACAAAAAACGAATAAGGCTTCAAAGGGAGTCACAGTAAAAGTGAGGAGCCAAAGCACGAGTCTTGTGTTTCTCTTATTCCGCCCTCTCCCTCCCATCAACCCAGACCCCCCTCCAACAGATTATCCGGGAGGGGGGCAGCATTGTAAGTACAACATGGAAAAATGTTTAATCCCGCAACTACCACACCTCCTTCTGACTCGTACGGCCGTCCACACAACTGCGCCACGCTAAAGTGAACATATACGCAGGACGTAGTGTATCCACTTGTGCAGACACACAAAAAAGGAAAGATACGTGTGAAAAAAACCTGCAGAAACAGGGTTAATTCTGCATAACCCAGTTTGCAAACCTTTAAACCTGCAGGCTTATATTTAACTTCATGACCGAATTTCCTGGTGCGTGCATAAAAAGACGAGAGAGGTCACGCTCACTGCGCTTTTTTGGAATATATTGCAGATAATGAGACTAATTTTAATTCTGGCTGCCAAAGTAGAAAGTTATTCACCTTTTATGCTCTGCTACTTCCCTGCATTGCCCACAAAACGGAAGCAAAAGCTGCACATGAGTAGATCTGATGATCATTCTTGCAAAAAAGGTAAGTTAGGCACATTACAGAGGGGTAAAAATGCTGGGATATACCCATGCGTGTTCTCACCGAGGCCAAGGATGGGGTGGTGCTCCACCAGCGCCCAGGCATTGTCATCCAGACAGTGGCTCTTGTACACCAGCAGCTGGCACACATCCCTCGCCGTCATGTTCACCGGGATCTCCACCACTTTGCCCGCACCATCCTCGCTCCACACCTTCACTATCTGAAGACACACACATGGGACAGACGCACGTAAGAGACGGTACCGTTCTCATAAAGTCCAAGGCACGGTGCGCTCCGAGTCGCTCCCAGGAATTTCAATATCCTGAGAAAAACGGAGATAATAATCATTTTGTAAGAAAAAAAACAAAAACAACAACGCGACTGCGTTTACCTCCATGACCAGGTGCTCGGTCAATCTGCTCTTTTAAAAAGATCTGGTCACATTATTCTGTCACTGGAACATGAAAGCCACTTAAAAAATGAAAAAAAAAAGTAGAAGAAGAAGAAGAAAGATGACGTCCAGGAAACGTTGGCCGGCCCCTGCACTCTCAGTTCAGCCCTTTTGTCCACAGCACAGGCAAACATACTCAAACGCACATCCACCATGACGCATCCGGATCCAAAATGACACCTTCGCCGTCACATGCGGCGGCGTCCGTGTTCAGAAAACACATGTTGGCGCTTTTGAACGTGAGAAATAAGCCAGCACATTAACAGGTGTTGCATTTTGCTATTAAAACTGGGAGTGCTGGGAGCGCTGGGAGCAGCGAGCGGGCAGGGTTCAAAGCCGAAGGACCTCCCATTGTTACGCCATTTTGAACCCATCCCAGCCAAGTGCCCAAAGCGACATCTAAACCGGGCGTAATATTGCATTCGAGTGTGTTGCTGCACAGATAACCACAGATCAGCTGCTTGGCACTACTGTAAGAGACGCACGCACACACACACACACACACACACATACACTACGGAAAGCTCGCGCTCACATGCAGCTCATTATGCAGACAGAAATATGAGCAGATGAAAATTAGAAAGTGTCTGCGACTCAGATCGTCCCCCAAACTGAAACGGTGCGAGTGTGTGCGTGCATGGCTTTGTGTGTGCAAACTCACACACCCACGTACTAAGCGTTTTCTGTCCGTAGCGGTCATTCTGGACAGCAAAAAAAAACTAGAACGGGGAACAACTGTTGAAGATTCGCACGAAACAAGACAAAAACTAGTGATGTCCGAGGGGCTGGAGAGGAGGGGAAGGGCATGGGAATCCAAGCCGGACAAAGCGCTGCTGAGTGCAAACGAACACACAAACATCAAAAATAAAAAACGCAAACTGCATCCCAGAAAAGACACAAAACACGGAAAGTGGCAGGACGCCGACACAGAGACTCCAAGTGCGACGAGAAACGACGTGGAGGCACTTTTTTTTTTTTTTTTTTTGCCCCAGCGAAGCCCGAAGACTGCCTCCTCTCTTCCCACACATCCCCGGGAAAAAAAAAAGGAAAAGTTAATGACGCATGAGTTTTGTTTGAAAAAAGTTGTAGGAACACAAAGGGAAACGGAAACGCTCCTCATCACTCCAAACTGACAGTGACACGCACGCACACACCAAACGTAACGAACACGCACGCACACACGCAAGTCTCTTACCTCCACAGCCTGCAAGAGGCAACAGTCTGGAGAGCAGGATGGCATTTTCACACTGAGACGCTCTCCAGTGACACACAGGGACAGAGTGGGAGGGAGGAAATGGAGGAAAAGAAGTCAGGAAGAGAGAGAGAGAGAGAGAGAGAGCAGGGGGAGGAAAGGAGGGACAGATTGGCGATACCGATGCGAGCGAGGTAACGGGGAAGGGGAGAGGAGGGGGGGAGGAAGTGACAGAAGAAGGACGAGAGTGAAGGAGAGACGGAGTGAAGGAGAGACAGCCTGCCCCTTCTTTCCGTGCCGGGCAGCATAAAGGCTGAGCAGCGAGGAGTGGAACGAGCCCTCCTCTCCTCCCCCCTCCTCCTCCCCCTCTTCTCGCTGGATTAACCCAGTGTGGCGTTTTTAAAACGGTGAGCTGCTACCTGTCATGTACTTTACCGCCTTGCCCAGGCGGCGTTTCCTTCGCCCCGTCTCCCAAAAGGGAAAAAACATGAAATTAGGGATTTCTGTCTGCGCCGTTTAACGAGAACAGCTTTTTTTTTTTTTACCCCCCCCCGAAAACACGCCCACAACTCCTCAAACAGATGGAGAGCAAGAACAAGCTCAAACTACTGAAACACAAACACATTGCTTCTTCTTCTGCATCCTCTGACATTTTGTTTGAGCTGCCTGACGGTTTCAATTTCAGCCCCCTCCCTCCCTCCCTCGCTCGCTCTCATCCTCCTCCTCTTCCTCTTTCTCCTCCTCAGCCGTATGTGAAATACCGTGCGAGTGTGTTAGGACCGTAGCAACATGTGTAACGCACACTGACGGCTCAGAGCTTTGCAAAAGTGGGAGGAGGTAAAAAAAGAAGAAGGAATAAAACAAAAAGAAAGAAAACGGAGGAGCGATCGGGTCACGTGCCTGATGCTCGGGCTTCGCCGAGGGGTTTCAGGGGGAAAACTGAGGAGGGTGTGGGATGGATGGAGCGGAGGAGGGGGGCGGAGGGGGGGGGGGTTGCTCAGCAAATCTGCCCGGCCTTTGGAGGTAGACGGGAAAAAAAAAAGAGAGAAAGAAGGGGGAAAAGGGAGGGCAGCGGAGAGGAATGGAGAAAGAGAGAAGATCTATGGAGGAATGTCAGTAATGCAATCCTGAGTCATAATCAGGCTCATGTGTAGCGCAGGCCGACCCAGCTGGCCCCTCACGCAGCGCGCACGAGCGCTACGAGGCGCACGCACGTCCCCCGAAGAGGAAGGCAAAACGTAAACGATGAAGGGAAGCTCCAGAAGTTTCGCCTTTCCTTTTCTTCCAGCCGCCCGTGCTGCTCGAGGATAAACCCCCACATGTGTCGTTATGGGAACATGTATGATAATAATCTGCAAATGTACATTAATCTGTTTGTTTAGAGGGAAAACCCCTCCCTCCACACTCCTTTATTCTTGTATTCGCTCTCTTTCCTTTTCATTTGCAGATTTAAGTTTTTAGGAGCCGTCCTGAAATCTTCCCCTGATGAGTCTCCTTCACCTTTACATGATGAAATCTTGCTCACCTTGGCTTGTTCATCCCCCTCTGACATCCCCTCCCCCACTTTCCTCTCTCCCACTCCAGCACAGGAGGGTGAGGGGTGGAAATGTACAGGGTTATCCGTCTCCTGTGCCGCTTACAGCGACACACGCACACACACACACAAAGAGGGTTTGGAGTCGCAACATACTGGGCTGAGAGGTCATGGATAGACAACTTCACACACAGACACACACACACATAAAAGCGCAGCATGAACAGGGTTGGAGGGCAAACACAATAATCTGCACCGGGTCAAACCCACTTGACCAAGAGGTTTATGAGCCCCTAACCCTAATACACACACAAGCTAACACACACAAACACACAAACGCACACACCATTGATCTGGCTGTTTTAAACCAGAGCCCGTCTCTTCCACAGTAACATGACCCGCAGAGTGTAAAAGCAGTCTGTACTCATAGTGGGCAGGCCTGCATGCATCGGTTTTTTAATGTATAAACAATGAGGTCATCCAGCTGACGTCTCCTCCTTTTTTTCCATTTTGAATTTTCTTAAATACACACAGAAACACACACGCTTTACACTTACATCCAATCACCAGCTACACCTGTTCGAAGAAGCGTCATGACCTGGTAAGCAAGCAAACATTGTGACTTGCAAGAGGACTGAGAAAGAGATACTGGGACATTCTGTCATCTTTCCAAAGCCAAGGTTATCCAACTTTAATCTGTTTGTTTAGAAGGGGTAGCCCTTCATCTGACAAACTTCCCCACTCCTCATCTCTCCTACAACTCATGCAAAACCCAAACAGTGCAAACTGTAACACAAGCTGAGGGGATGCTGAGGAACTTTAATTCGTTGCAATCTGCCCATAAGGCTCGACATTATGATCCTTTATGAAAAGTAGCGATAATGAGGGATCCTTACGGTTAATTAGTCGTGGTAATCAACACTACGAATCATTGTGAAGTAAAGGTGATATCCCTACTTCTAAAAGGATAAGGCACCATGTCACAAGGCTAAATTCATCTGCTAAGATTCTTGAACATGAGACTACAGGAAAAATGCTGCCTCGTCTTGATTTCAGCTCCACATCCAGATGGTAGGGTCAGCCTGAAAGCATGGACCCATCCTGCCTCGTATCAACAGTTCAGTTCAGTGGAGCATCTTCTGATTCTACTTCCAGCAGGAGGATGCACCATGTCACAAAGCTCACATCATCTCCAACACTTTCTTAAACAGAAGGTGTTCACTGGACTCCATAGGCACCAGATTTTAATCTAATAGAGCCTCTTTGGGATGTGGTGGAACGAGAGACTCTCATCATGGATGCAGCAGCAGCTGTGTGATGTTGTCATGTCGATGTGGAGCAAAATCTCTGAGGAATGTTTCCGACACATTGTGGGATCTTTCACACGAAGAATTAAGGCAGTTCTGAAGGAAAATTGAGCCCAACCCAGTGCAAGCAAGTTTTATTAAAGGGACACTGTGTAACTTTTGGCCACTAGGGGGAGCTGAACTGCCATAAAATTAAACAGCTTCCATCCTGTTTTGGAACTGTGTTTGCAGACCACTTTGACCAGCTGATAGTGAAGTAATTTGGAGTCAGGAATTTTCCATCATTGAAGGATCAGGCCCTACTAGTGGAGGGATGTCCTGTTAGCTTTGATCTGTAGCCGATCAGACGTATCCTGCAACATTGGGCAGCTCATCAGAACTTACATGATCCCATGTGTGCTGGATCCACTACCTAAAAGTTACAATGGTTTCTGCAGAGGGCAACCGCTTCAGAGTACTAACGGTCATCACCACTGTATAAATCATCCGTCATTTCTCACATTAGGCTGATGTTTGGGCCTAAAGTTACACAGCATCCCTTTAAATTAAGTGTGTAACTTTCTTGCTGTGATGAATGTGTCCTGTTCACTTTAAACCCTGCTAGCACAGACATAAGGTAGCTTATGATCAACAGGCTCAGGTTAGTGCATGCACGCCTGAGATCATGTGCACCATCTGTGGTAGCACTCACGGTGGGTTGGGCTTAAAATAGTTTGTTAGCACATAATTATCTTTATATTAGGCAAATTATTAAAACAGTATTTTCTTATGAGATTTTAATCATCACAAAACATTTGAAGAATTAACAAAAGGGTCACTTATAACCCTCTGCATGTTGGTTCGCTGCATGTTGGAGGCTGCAGCAGTAGACTAGCACACCGGCCACTAGAGTCAGGATCTGAACGTTGGTTGGTGGTGACATCCTTTTACAGCATCATCCGTCTTTCATGTCCGTGAGCAGTCATCAGGTTTCATGCCAGACATAGCTGATTAGCTCTGCAGACAGTCCAAACTCAATTTCATCTCATTGGAGCTCCATCTCAAAAACTTGGCTGAGTGGCTAGCATCTGCAGGACCCAACCCTGCCACGGCACATTCTCACACACACTTACTGATCCATGACTTCAGAGGACATTAGACTCCCTAACCTTGTACGGAAGTACTGCCTCACCTCATCCCAACTCTACTACATTAGCCGTTATCTTGTGCTATAATTATTTGCATGTAGCATGTGGTCAAATACAATTACAGAGATACACTGAATCGATTCAGTCATTAAGGATTGTGTTATGTGCATCATTAAACAGCATGGGAGATGATAAATAGGTCTATCACACAATGTCATGGCCCTGATGAAATAAAGAAAAAAATCTGTGAAGTTTGGCTGCAATAACACAAAATCCTCAGTGAATACTCCTAGAAAAATTACAGAGTTGCATCGAATGCCAACACAAATACACCCATTTATTAGCAGAAACGGCTCCTGAGGTTTCCTTTTCTGCCTTAGCTGAATTATTTTGTAATAATCTATCAAATCAGTTTAAAGCAATGCAATACCCTGTGTATGGGAATACACTTGTGTCCGTCTAACGATGGGCTAACTGGGCCATCATGTCTTTGCTGCATTGATGAAGCTTATGCTGTCGGCTTTGGCCGCATACATGCACCTTGTCTGATTGCAGCGGGTCAGCAGACCATTGCGTGCAGAAGCACATCAGCTGACTACAAATGAAAGGGGAGGTAGCTGTTCGAAATGGAAAAGGCGTGACTTGAAAGCTTTATTCTTGCTTTTACTTTCATGACACCTCTACCGTATGTCAATCAAACAATTTCTTTGGAAGCTATTACAAAACACACTAACAAAATGGAAAAGATGTCATAAATCCTGTAAAAACCACCAACAGAAAGGACAGACACACAGAGCACTCGGAACATTAACATCTTGAGTGCACAGTACAATATTGCATTTACAAAATCTCTACCCAGTATTTCCAAAATCACCTCGATGCTTCAAGCAAGACCAATTAACCATGAAGAAACCTTTACAGCATTATTTCCAGTCATGCATCAGGCGTCAAACACCCGAGCTGCAGCTGAAGTAACTCTTCACAGGTTCAAAACTCTTCATTAAAGAAGCCACAGATTGTGTGGGGCAACTATAAATCTCAGAAAATCATTAGGCATAAATTCTTCATGCATGTCACCAATTAATTAATCTGACAACTGTTTACACAGCAGGTCATTGCACTTTCACCTTATCTCACTATAACTTATTGCTCCAGTGAGATAGAAGTTTACATCCGCGAAGCGGACTGCGTCTTCAAACAGGGTGGAAAAATTCCAGAAAATTAGGTCATGGCTATAGTAGCTTCTGATAGACTCTCTGACGTCATTTACGTCAACTGGAGGCCCCGTGGATGTATTTTAAGGCCAACCATGAGACTTTCAGACCAATTTCTCTTTAGTTGACATGAAAAAATTGGCCAAGACCTAGGGGGAGACGTATGGTGGACCTTCATGGGTCCTGTTCATAAACAACATGGGACCGAGGAGGAGTCGTCAGACCACAAGGGGAGGAGTCTCCTCAAACAACAGACAATAATTTATATGGGGACTTGAGGGAAATGTCTTCTTGTGTTATGATTCAAAACGTATACTGCACAGCCACAGCTGTACAACACTGTGGTTGAGCTAAAAGCTAAGAGTGCCAAAAGGTATGAATAGAAATAGCTAAAGATGTTAGCAATTCATGCTAGCATTTCCAAAGTGGATACAATGTAAAGTTCAGCCAAACATAATGGATTGTGACACTCAAACATATATAATCCATGCTTTAAGGGTAGGCTTTTCAAATTTAGTGGAAGTTTATTTTATTTGAGCTCAGGACCAACATAAAATGGAACAAGTATCCCACCCTTGCCTTGGCCATCTCTGTCCTGCCTAAAGCAAGACAAGTATGTCTAAAGACTGAAGACCGCACCCAAATATCAAGTATCAACCTTTGTCAAATTTCACAAGCAGTAATTATTTCTGATCAGACCACACAACGAATAACAAACCATGAGAAACTGACATTTCACATCCCATCACATCCTTCCACAGGGGGTTCAGAGGTCAGAGTGAGTAGCAGTAAACCCAAAGCTGGAAGAAGTTCTGCGTCTTGCTTAAGTAGCTTTAGCAGTGTGGAGGTTTGCCAACACAGGGCATGAGCCCAAGTCCTGCGCTTGCAACTGAAAGACAGTATCTTTAACCACAGGGGCTCCCTGCTGTCCCTGATGTTCATAATGCTGTCTCTGGCCACAAATAAAAGCAGGAGTTGCGTTACAGGCACGGTCATGGTGCCAAAGCAAACCTAATTGCTCAGCGATGACAAACGGGGCCTGACTGAATCCTTGTGAAAGCTGGGGAGGGGGGGACGTGGCTGAACTGAATAGTGTGAGACTGCCACAGTGGCTCTGTAAACGCACCTTCAAAGAGTTAGCCATGAAATACAGACATACTAGAACGGCTATGAAGCTGTCAATCTGTCAATCCGTTTGGTAAAAATATTTATCCCAAAACTGTTCTTTAAAGCAACCAAAGATGCTACATGTTAACATGAGGACAACCCTACACTGTAAATTATATTTAGTTCTGGCTACTTAAAACTTTATTATTTTAAGGCAGCAAGTTTGCATATTTTTTTTTGTCAACTTGATAGAATTGTGTTCAAGTTGAGAAAAGTTTAACAAACTAAGAATATTCTAGTTAACTGATCTTTTTGATTTTACTGGATGTTCACGAGGTTGTGAAAGAAACTTGGTAAGACTAATTTCACATGAATCAGAGGCGATGCTTCAGAAAATGTTAAATTTCAAGTTCATCTTACTCAAGGTAATTGATGACCTCAGTGACTGCTTTTGCAACAAAACATGAGTTGGCGGAGCTTCTGCTCTCACTATTGTTGGACCCCTTACATCTCTGTTACGGTGCTAACTGGCTTTAACATGGGAGCATGTCTAAAACTATGCTGAATGATGGATTATTGCAGATTTAGTTTAACACAGAGGGCAGAACATGTTTTTCTGCCTGTTAGCTTCAGAACTGGGATGAGGGAAAACAAAAAGTCCTTATTAATTTATTAATTTGCCAAAGTAAAAGTTCAGGTTTCATACAGTGAATTATCTCTAAATGGTTTCTAATACAAGTGAAGCATTGTGGGAAATCCTGCTCCTCCATTCCCCCTCAACTTAAATCAGTTAAGCTGGTAGCTTATAGCTACCAGAAATATTCTATATTATATTTACATCTATAAAGAACAATGTTACATTTTACAGTAAGGCCAAATGTATAAAATGACAAAAGCAACATATCCATGACTCTGCTAACTCATTTTACAGAGTTTCACTGGTTCTTCTTCCTCTAAAGAAGAATAAAGCTTTGAAGAATATTGACCCCTTCAGCTTGCTTTGTTTAACAGTCCCACTGAAGTAAATTCACTTGTCCTCAGATTGAGTTATCTAATAGACCTACATGTACTCCAATATCTGTTAGCTATCGCACTAAACTAAATACCATGGCTGAAGTATAAGGCCATGTCAGAGACAGTCTACCAGTCCTCCTGTTTTAGTGATTTTATCTGTTTTGTTTTCCATTAAATCAGTTAAAGACTAACTAAGCTCATTTTCTGAATTAACGTTAAGTGCATGACTTCTATGACGGCATTAATTAAAGCAGACCAGTTAATGAGAATGGTTTAGTGAGATGTTGCAATAAGCTGAACTTCATTAAACAATTCCACACTCACACTAGTAGCATAGTGGTTTATTTACCATGCTAACAGTGTTGAGGCCATTGTGGGCATGTTAAGCAACAATGCTAAGTACATTTGATAAATGTTAGCTTTCTGAAAAGCACTATAAGCTAACTGTCACAAAGGACAGCTGAAAGTGTTGCGAATGTAGTTAATTTTGAAAAAAAAAAAAACATAAACCAAAGTGTTTGGAAAAAGAAGTCAATTATATGCAAAGCCTTTAAACCCTATAGTTTTTTTAAATAGTAAAAATGTGCCAGTTGTTTTTCCAAAGGACATTTCTGTCCTTACACGGTCTTTTCACACCGTCTGACCTATGATACACCATGCTAACATGAGCCCGTTTACATGGCGAAAAAAATCTGATAATTGGGAATAATCACATCTTACACATCTACATGCTCTTCTCAAACAGTATTAGATAAACCCTTGTTGGCATTTTCCAGATTATCATCAGATCTGTCATACATGGTGTATACCATGTTTGACAGATCTGCAGAACTTGATTGGCTGTTAGATCCAATCCTTTTGATGGTGTTGAAGGAGGAATACATTGAAAACTTGCTGGACTACAGCCCTTGTAGGACTGAATTTAGTTTCATTGGTCTAGGAAGTTTTAGCAAAAGTAGAAAAAAACAATTGCCCTATTCTATATTTCATGTAAATATAATTATTTTCAGCTGAAATGGCTGAAAGGCTTAAAAAGGTTAAGCGTATCTCATGTTTTGCTTTGTCTTTTCCGGAAACATACTGCTTGAGTCAAACTAGAAATAAACAACTTTATTAACTGAAAAACAATTCAGAAATTTATAATTAATATATGTTCGCTTTTTAATTCTGAATAAATGCAAGGTTTAACATTCTCCAGATCAGTATCAATCTACATTCTACATACTGTCACAACTTTTTGAGAAATGCAATTGCAGGTAAAAAGTCATAAAAGTTTTAAATTGCACTCAATGCACATTTTCACACAAAAACACAAGCCTAGACCGAAAGCCTGGGGAAAGTAAAGAGATCAGCTAGAAGAACAAAATGTGCATAAAATCATTCATGTGTGTGTAATATCTCAACACAACCCTCCCAGCTGATGTGACCATAACCTTATCAGTCATGGCAACTATGATAATGGGGAGATGATTCCAGTTCCCATGATCTCCATCACCTCCATCACCAAATATTTGCCTGTTTCATAGGTTCAGCACGACTACAGTTAAATGGAAAAAGTTTGGAGATAATGAGTCAGATCGGAGAAGGAGACCTGAGGCAGCATTATTCAGCGCGCACACACACACACACACACACACACACACACACACACACACAC
>JAVQJG010169366.1:0-11159 GCA_036024015.1 Craterocephalus amniculus
GCATGCTCGGGCCCGGGATCGATCATTCCTGTGTTGTGTTCACATTCCAGTGCTTGAACCAGGCTCGGGCACGCTTGGTAATGTCGGCGCCAGAACACTAGGTGGCAGTGTTGAGGAAAGTTGGCCGATAGCTAACAACCGAGGAAGCAGCAAAGCCTTACGTCTTCAGCCTTAGGTCTATCAATAACAAAGCGAACTCGTCTTGTTACTTAGTATTTTCTTCTCCACTATGGATGCAAGCCAGGCAGTCATATTTTATGTTTTGGCCATTTTAAATCACTCCACATTAATCGCTTTGCGCTCGCGATCGCCACGTTCGTTTACAGTGAAGCTAACAGTGTTGCTAATGCTAAACCTGCCGGTAGGGTCGGATGTTGCTTTGATCAGTTCCGCTTGTGCCGTGCTTGTGCCGTGCCCGGGCCCGGCCTGTTTGCATTCACATGGACAAAATCTGTGGTCAAACGTGCTCGGACCCGGGCCCGAGCACGCCATGTGAAAAGGCCCTTAGAGATGAGAGGGAAGCAGATTAAACGCCATTTCTCAGTCAGTGTCTCTGTAAACCTTTTCCTGGACCGAATGTGCCGAGGTCAGCCAATCAGAGGTCACCCTGTAGCAGCCGGAAAAGACAGAGATTTGAATTAGCAGCCAAAATAATGTTTAGTAACTATATCATGCCAGCAGGGATTGTGATGTTTGTGACATTACATAGATATTTTTAAAAAAATCATTCTGTTGGGATGCGATTCAACTAGCTTAGAATCAGTTATCCCATTCTGTGATGGATGGATTTATGTACTCTACATAAAGCTGCATGTCAGTTCATGCATTTGCTCGGTTGAATGTGCACAGTGGCCCAAATTTATATCAGAACCACAAGCTTACACAGCATCATAGAGTTTCTTTAAAGGGATACTGTGTAACGTCTGGATGATTTCTGGGGTCAGTATACAGTGTGTGACACATGTCGGTGCTCATAATTGGCTGCCCTCCTCAGAAACCAGATACCGTAACTTTGCATGAGCGGATTCGTCTCTCAAGGATCATGTGACGTGCAGCGCTTTGCTCTACAGCTTTAAAACACACTGGACTGTACTCCAAGCTACTTTTTCCTAGAGAGTTGGTCAAATCTGAAGAAACTAAGATGGTGAACACGGTGTCTGAGGAGCCCAGAAAGAGATAGTGCTTAGTTTTTCATTAAAGTACCGTGGCCTGTGGAATGTTACAAGTTTAGCCCTCTGGTGGCCAAAAGTTACACAGTATCCCTTTAATCTGAAGTAATTATGTCCATATAGAGGTAGCGCAACTGAGCGGCATTATTTTGTTTTTCCCTGAGACTTTGAGTGCACTGCGTCTGCTTTAAAACTGTTCCCAGATATAAACTTCTTGGATCAATAACTCTGAAGTGAAACATTGTTACACAAACAAACAGAGCCTTCTCGCTGGGGCGAGACAAAGAAAGAGCTGCAACCTCATTTTCCTCCAAACGAATCGCACCCTGAGCTGGACAAATTACTTGGGTTTCTGTTCTGCGACAGGAATGCAGAACAGAAAAGAGACATCTCAGTGTTCCTTCATGGTTGATCATCCTGGATACGCCACCGCAGCTGTTTGTTTACAAAAAGAAAAGTATCAAAACTTAAGTGAAAGCGATAGAAAGCTGATGTTTTGCTGTAAATGTACAGTTTAATTTCAACCTTAAAAATAGTTAATAGCAAAAAACAATGATGTATGCTGGTGAAGATCTCAGAAAGGTAGAAAAATTTACTTTTGATGAAAAGGCAGAATTAGCCATGAAACATCGCTACGATGAAGCCTTTAAATCTTGTCCCCATGATAAATGTTGCTCTGATTCCTCCACAGGTTCAAAGTTTACAGAGTGTTTGCTTATTTAAACTCGATAGGAAGCTTTAACTTCTCTGGACCTGTTCCGGTCTCAGAGTTAAGGGAAAGCAGCGTGCTATAATAAAGATAGCCATACTTGTATGGACAGTTTGGACAGTTTTTATGTAAATCCAAACAAAGTAATCATACATTTCCTGTAGGAAATCTTTGGTTTTTTTTCTTGCCCTCAGATCCGTAGAACAGTTGTTGCTGTGGCCCAGTCCAGCTCTAAGTGTGTGCTTGTGATCACAGCAGCAGCTGCTTTGTGCTGCTTGAAGCGGCGTCTGCTTACAGTTATTGTTCCAGCTCTGGCTGCTGTCATGCAGTTGCTCTGGAGCTCTCCTGCTGCTGCCTGCAGTGCTTTATGACAGATGCGTTACTGTCACACCACACGAGTCCAGGAACGCAGCGGTTTCAAGACACTACTCGCACACTGCAACAATCACAACACACACACACACGAGTGCTGCATGAAATCAGTGTTGCAGCCATAGAGAAGGAATACGTCACAGGCAGACGTATCACAACCGAAGCACAGACTGGGCACACGGCCCGCTTGTAATGGTACACATTCACTCCTGAGCAGTTGTAGCTGGAAATGCAGAGTTTCACCGCAACACACCACATGAAGCCCTTCAGCTTATCTCTGTGGCTGAGAGGAAATGTAAAGGAACTACAAACAAGGAACTTCTTTTGCTTTTACAAAAGCATTTAAGACCTTTGATCAAGTATTGCATCATGTTTAAAGAGGGCAGAAAGCAAAACAATGTATTAAAATCATCATTTGTGTTGCTAAAGTGCTCATACACTCCATCGGCACCCCCCCCCCCCCCAACTAATGTCCCTCTTCACTTTCAATGTTGTTTACAGGCAGGCGGCTGTAAGAGGATTTGACCCGCGGATGCATTAAATACACATTACACATGCAGATCAAATGGAGCAGTCCTCACTTAACTACTCCAAAATTCCAAAAGTTAGCTAGGCTTTGTACCATACGCTGAGCTGTGAAGAGTTACTGCATGTAAGCATGTGATCAGTAGAAGAGCCTTTGCAGGAAATGAAAATGCAACTGGACTATTTATTCATGAAAGTCAAAAGCAGCTTAATGCTACATTAAGCAATTTATCCCCGGACAGTAGTGGGGCAAAAGATTCCCAAAGAGTAAGCAGGTTTTATACTGTCAGCTTATTGAGTGTTTAAAGCCAAGCTTGTGGCAGTTAGTAAATAATTGGCTACTTATTTAGCAGAAACAAAGCTGTATGAATGCACTCTTACAACCCACTTCTTTTTCACTTATGATTTACTAACAAGTGTTTTCTGGCTTGTAAAATACTGTAATAGCTTGGTTTGCAGTCCTTTTCTATGTGAGCTTCATAGTTTTTGTGCTAGTTTGGCAATTCAGATCAGTCAAAACAAGTATGCCTCCCAGACACTTTATTGATGTAAAAGCTGATTCTTGAAGTGTCTGGGAGCTGCTTAAAGCGAGGGAAAGGTCACTGTGGACACAGACAGTCCATGATCCGCTGTGTTTGTGGATGAAACGCCCCTCAGAGCAGAATAAAGAATTGTAAATTTGTATGTAAAATTGCATGCAATGCAATACCTTGGGTTCCTGTTTGCTCCCAATAAAAAGCAAAAATCCCCTCTTTGTCACATGAAACACTGAAAGAAGACATATTTTTCATAAGTCAATCTGGTATCTCTCCTTCTGATCAGTTGTCCTGGTTGTCCAGTTGATATTGATGCACAACGATCAGTATTTAAGGTCTGTAACTGGCTAGAGTGACACACCTGGGAGTCATTGGGGGTGATTTGCAGGCCTTATAGTTTAGATGGGCTTGTAGGTGAATTCACCCGGGAACTGCATTTGCATGGCGTGCTAATTGTTTAGATTTATGACTGTTATTTTGCCCTCATTTGTCAGAGGAGACAGCCATACATTATCCACAGACAGCTTTGCTTCTTTTAAACAGTTGTTGATTACATTTGTCCTCTTCTAATTAAGCCATTGCCCGTGAGCTCCAAAAGAATCCCACATGCAGAACTGACTAGCTTCCACCCACCATCAAAGATAGATGACGGATGAGTGTCATCCATCGATCGATCGTCCAGCTGCCGTCTCCTCATGGAGATCAGCTTCCTCTCCATGTGACATTTGCCAAGTATTTAAAAAAATGACTCAGGAAATCCCAATAAATATAGATTGAAAGTGAATTCAGCATGAATTAATGGTGTGTGTGTGTGTGTGTGTGTGTGTGTGTGTGTGTGTGTGTGTGTGTGTGTGTGTGCTTGCGTGCGTGTGTGTGTGTGTGTGTGTGTGCGTGTGTGTGTGCAGTCCATTTCTCAGTCACCAAGCCTTCTTTAAGGATGAATGGAGGATTCAATCACCTGCTCTCAGGTCATTTGTGCTCCTTAAACGAGTTCCACTGAACATCTACCAGTCCGACACATTCAGCCGGAACCGTGAGTGTCTGCACACGCACAAACACACACACACACACACATCACACTCACTCAACCACTGAAGGGTAAATTATTTTCTCCATTGTGATTGTGCATTTGATGGCTTTCTTACCCCCCAGGCCATCACCCCTCTTTCCATCCTTCTCATGCTCCCTCTTTCACCCCCACACACACACACACACACACACACACTCAGGCCCTCCCACTCATTTTCTGTAAGAACATTAAGATAGGCAGCATTCAATTAGCTGGATATGTTCCAGATAACAACTCCTCTCAATCCAAAGCAGTCTGACGGATGATGAGTGCGATTAGTATTTTCGTTTTGGAGGGAGGGGACAAGAGTGTTAAGAGACCACCCATTCAGCTGTGACACACCGCTTGCTGTGTACTGCATGTGTGTGTGCCTAAAGCTGAATTAACGGAAATGACAAGATTAAATGAGTGTGAACTGATTTGATGCTTTCATTCACACACCCTTAATCGCCACGGCTGCAGCAGGAAGGCATGTTTGACCGAGGCACATTTAGGAGTTGATAAAGCGTCTTAGATGACTAAGCCGCCATATTTGGAACGTGTTTGTGATGGTGCATGATTTAAAATGGCATGCGCTGATTGTTTTCTTTGCACATTTGCAAGTTTCAAACTGCCTTAGACTTTTTACCCGCGGACATAACGAAACCCAAAAAGTGAGAAGAGACAGTCCTTCATTTATCTTCCCTTCTTTTTCTCTTTAACGTGAGGTAACGAGGATTGGCGTGGGGAAATTGTTGGCAGAGAAGAAGCACTGTGAGTTAGAGATGACTAAGAGATGTGTGGAAGGAAGCAGGGAAGGCAACGATGGCTTAAGGGTGGGAATGAAAGAGCAGCAGGAAGTGAGAGATGGAAAGGAAGTGAGGTGAGAAATGGCTGTGATCGCCTGCTGTGCCTCAGCAGATTCTGCAGTCTTATTAACTTATGTGTTCTGTCCAGCTCACCTAACCCAGTCCTCACCTGCACCCTGGCATCAGTGCTGAGTGTCCAATAGTTTTTAAAGTTGGAAATTGGGTTCTCTGTCTCGCCTTTCCCTCTCCATCCCCTCTGGAGATTCCGCTCTCGTTCAGAGAAAACAGACTCTTACCTTGGCCTTACGTGTAAATCGGCCCCGGAGTGAGTTCTTGCTGTGATCCCCCCTCGCGTTGCCTTGAACCAGAACCCTCTTGAGAGAACAATTTAATGATGCCCTGTCTGATAAACAGAGGCCAGAAGGATGAATGGAAATGTGTGCTGAAGGGAGTATTTGAAGTCCACATTGTCTGTCAGGTGGCCTTCCCTGAATGTGAAAAGTGGGCTGACCTCTCCAATTTATTACCTGCGCTGGGGATATCCTTCACATCTCAGCCCCCTGGGGGACCCAAATGCAGTAATAATACCACAGCAGAGCAGTACACCTGGTCACAAGCCCGGCCTCCCGCTGCCTGGACGCTTTATTAAATAAGAGAGCGGGTTGTGCTGTTTCCTCCTCCATGCTTTTCTGCACAACATGCTGCTTCCTACTGTGACTACAGCTGTGTAATTAATGACATGCTTGGGTACCTTTAGCTGGAAGTTTGAATCAAAGACGGGCATTGTCGACTAGATTCAATTCCTCCGAGCCTGCAACCCCACTGCTGCAACCACAGACTCCTCCCTTACAGCCCCGTTCTCCCATCTTTTGCACTTACTGGCATAAGAAGGTTATGAATATGTACTCAGAAATGTGGAGACATTTTTTCCCCTCATATTA
Organism: Craterocephalus amniculus; assembly: GCA_036024015.1. NCBI lineage: Eukaryota > Metazoa > Chordata > Actinopteri > Atheriniformes > Atherinidae > Craterocephalus > Craterocephalus amniculus. Next base: position 6,110 of record JAVQJG010169366.1, read on the forward strand.
AGCATATCAGTAATCTTACTTAGTTCACTTAGAAGTTGTTGCACTTCTGGCAAACTTTGAATTGAATGAGTCTCTATAGGCTGCGGCGACAGAGGGCTAATGAGGCAAAAAGTCCAAAGTATGAGCCCGTTTTAGGTAGTGAGGATGTTCTTTTTTATGCCACACTGTTCTGTACTGATTGATTTGTTTTCCTTTTGCTGTGCTGGGAAGAAGGTCGAGGGAATAACACTCTCAGAACGACAGCCTGCCTATCTAAAATCTTCAGCAAATTTCCTCTGTTTTCCACCCAGATAGCAAAACAGTTTACACACAACGTGGGCAAATTAAGAGTCGAGCCTGTAGGGCACCATTGGACTATACAGAATAGGAAGCTAATAAATTATAAAACTGATGAGAACATTTATTAGAGGACCCTCTAGTGAGAATGGTGTGAGCATCCAGTTGCGCACCGTGGGCATTAATTAAAGTTTCCGCTTCAAACTGAGCCTGAATTACATCTTTAATGTGGCCTGCTGGAAAATGGAAACACTCCTAACTCCTTTTGTGGATACTCAGGTACCAAATAGGATGTTACTTAAGCCTTGCAGCTCTGTTTTAAACTATCATAAAGGACTTCATTTAATGCACATTGAACAAAGTCCTCTATAATTTGCCTCTCATCCACCCCCTCAACACCCACGGAGCTGAAACATAACACTTACAAGCACTTAGAGCAACTGGAGGTCAGTGTCGCACTCAAGGGCTCTTTGACATGTAGACAAGTGGGATTGAAGGTTAAAACACGACCCTGTTAGCCATCATCTGGGCCACAGGTGACACTGTTCCAGTATCTCTATGTAGAAGCATCATGATTGTGAAGCTGGGATGCCGGCGTCTCTAGCCTCAAGCTGCTTCCCTGTTCTCTTCTATGCTGTTTACACAAACACACAATAGATGCACAGATGTTCAGTTAAACTATTTTTAATGACAAATATCAGCTAGTTTACTTCCAGTCACATATTCGTACCTACGCATCTGACTCAAATATGCAGAGGTGCACATATCTGGTCCTTCAGAGCTACTATTCTGCAACTTTTGGATGTATTCCTTCTCCAACACACCTGAATCAAATGGCTAAATTAGCTTATGAGCAGCCAATCAACTCTGCAGGCCTGGTAACGAGACATTTATATGATTCAGGTGTGTTGGAGAAGGAATAAATATAAAAGTTGCACGTAGCTCTTGAGCACCAGCTACAGCATGTGCACCTCTGATTATATGAGCTGTTCTTCTAGCATTTGGAGCAATCATGCAGAGAGCTGTAGGCTAGTAAAGTGAGGAGGGGGTATCATGACAGGAGTTTCTCTTTTTCACTTTCAGGAAAGTTAAAGTCCTGAAAGTGGCAGATATGCCGCAGAGCCACTTAAATAGTGCATCCTATCTGGAAGTGTGGCGGCGGTTCGGGGACGTTCAGGTGTGTAGTTGTAGATATTTACAACAGCAGAAATTGGAGGGATGGTGGATCGGAGGAACTCTTCCAGGTGTTGCAGAGGATTTAATCACTCACCTGTGAGACTAAAAAGATGGGCCACACACACCACCACACACACACACACATATATAGTTCATACGAGTATGAGCTCTCAGACTGTTGAGACTAATTACCCAACCTGAAAACACGGGCACAGCACGGCTGGTAAAGCCTCATTCAGCCTGCTGCTGCTTCCCCAACACTTTTCCACAACTAATGTCCTGCGCCTCCGCTCTGCCGTCTGAGGGAGTTAAGAGGTGGAGGAAAACTTAAAGACACAGGGGTAGCGAGGTCAGGAGGCAGAATAGGTAGAGGCAGCTATTCTGCGTGCGCGCCGCGGCTGCAGGCGATGCTACAGGTAACAAACACATCAGTCATATACACGGCACACCTGTTACCGTACAGATGGGACGCCCTGGGAGAGAGGCAGGCAGAGCAATGAAGAAGGATGAGCAATCAGACAGAGGGAGAAACACAGAGGGGGCAGACAAAGGAGAGGGAGGAATGATATTTTTCATGGAAAGGAGATTGCTGCACCTGTTTGTGTTGCACTCAGACGGGAGTACGGCTGAGGGAAAGATGGAGAGGGAAGAGGAGGGAGGAACGAAGGGACTTCTCCACCTGTGTTCTCCTCCCTGGGGTTTGTAGCAAACTGTACTTTCTGTATTCATGCTTCATGCATATTCAGCCATCTTTTGGTTTCTCAACGCTAGAAGTCGTCCTGATCATCGCAGGTTCATATGAAGGCTCTGACGTCCACCAGCCAGCTCTGCTGCTGAGATCTACCATTATCATCATGTCCTCTGTAATCATAGAATAAAAGGTTCTGCTCTGCATATTTCTATACATATGTGTGTGTGTGTGTGTAGATGGTGTGGTGCTCCCGGCTACATATCTTATAATCTATCTATTAGCATATTATTCAGAGTTCTTCTTTAGCTGGTGGCAATGTCTGATTGGCTCATTTAAAATCCCAGCTGGTCTTCATTTCGCTCTAAGAAGTGAAGATATGAGATGAAGATGCCAGATGAGGAATAAGAGAGAATAGCTCTATCCTTTTCTCCCGCCGCAGCCATTTCCACTCATCTATAAACCCGAGATTGTCCGGAAAATGATATTTTTCTCCATTAAAAAGCAATTTTATATTCTAGCATTTATTTGGGGTATGTGTTTTAAAATATGAGAGTGGAATAGCTTTCTCTGTGCGGGAAAAGGTAAACAAACCGAGGCTCATCTGCAACTAAGTTCAGTAAAAAGGCTGCATATTCGTCATATTTATTGTACTAAAAACTCCTCGTGAATAAATGTGTTGGTTTCCTCTTGGATATTTTTATTCCAAGAGGCAAAAGGAATCCTTGACTGAATGTATTTTTCCTTTAAACTCTCCCACACTGAAACTTTTTTTTACTTTTTCTGTCTTGTTCAGTAAGTGCTGTTGCAAGAACTGAATGTGAATTAGATTTTCTTTCATGTTAAACCAGGAGGTAGCAGTGAGATGAAAAAGATCATTTTAGAGCTGGTAGGAGTTTTAGGGGTGTAGTCTGTGTCTAGCAAAAAAAAAAAAAGCCTAAAATATGAATACTGAATCTTTCTCTTTCCTTTTTCACTTGAATTTGATCCTGACTGCAGACAGCGTGTAGCTTATGAATTATTGTTGGAGCTATCGCTGAAGCGCCTATCTCCTTGTTTCGGAGTGTTGAGCTGCTTGTTTTGCTAAAAACTCCTCTTTAAGATGCAAGAGGGCTCAGTTTCCCTGTGTGTGAGTGTTTGGCCGTAGGTACTGGTGTGTGTGTCTGTGTGTGTGTTTTGGGGAAAGGGACAGAAAAGGGAGAATCAGATTGCCCATTCCAGTCACACAGACAGTCTCCCACTCCTCAGCATGTGACAGCACATTTCCTTTCCTCTTCATGCTGGTTGCCTCTTCCAGTCCCTCCCACCATTCACACACATATATACACACACACATATATATACACACACACATTCTCTCTCCAGTAGCAATGCAAATGCAAGTTATCGTTCCTGTCATGACAGCGATCTTGTGAAACCCAACACGGTCCCATCATAACAGTGACGTTCCTGCTGATACTTGTATAATTGCTCCTTTCTGCTTCACCATTCTTCCTTTTCTGTCCATCTTTCTTTTCCTCTCTGTCCTCTTTGTTTTGTTTTTTTTTTGCTTTCCACGCACCTCTCCCTGGTTTCCAGGCCCTCTGTGCTGCTGTATGTATCATTAGCAGCTACACTATGATGGATGGAGGTGAGGGGATGGACCCTGACGGGGCGGGACTCTGCCTAAGCACCCCATGATTACCTCCACCACACACACACACACACAGACACACACATACGCATGAACACAAAAATGGACATTTCACACCAAACCTGCGTGCGTGAAGCGACCTCCAGTTACAGGCAATGCTTCTCTGAAACACAAATGGCTCCTCCAAGATGGAAAAAGTGCTCCTGAATTTTAACACCCCTTCCCCACTCTACCACTCACTGCAATTCACACACATGCACCAAACCGCACACGGCATTTTCTGTGTTTAGAGAGGTTCGTATTGACCCAGAGCCCCACAGGGATGTGAACGCCAATAGCCTTTCCTCGCTCTGTGAGACTTCTGACAGACCACAGGGTGCTAAAAGGGTTTATTTCAAGAGCTGGCACAAAGTTTTACCTCCAGCGCACCATGGTGTGTGTGTTTAGACTTTTAGACTTTAGATTTTTGAAATTGAAAGAGCTTGAAAAAAATAAAAATTCAAGGCCATTTTCAGACTGGGTCTTGAGCATGAGCTTCCTATGGCGATTGGTCCTTTGATGATGACATCAGAGGCTGCAGCATGTTGCATACTTAGCTGGATAAGGGCTGGGATATACTTGCTGTGTACGCGAGCGTGCCCGCAAGCGCTCTTTCTGGTCTGTGTACATACTTGCTGTAAACTACGTAGGCACAGCGCGGCCAAAGCGGTCAATACCGGAGGATACCACCAGGCGGAGTATGCAGGACTTGTACTCTGAAAGTTACAAGCTGCCGGTTAGTTGTATTTAAGGGTTTTTTTTCCCAAACGAGTTGAATTTAGACTTCGAGGTAAATCGAGGTAAAAGGATTGATAATTTTACTGTTACTGTAGAAACTAAAGGGGGAAAGGCCTTGCCGCCGTTAGATGCGTTAAAAGTGAGCACCTAAATGCGGTCCGTGCGGTCCATTGACAAAAATGGTGCACGAACACTTCTAGCCGTACGTCAATATCGCATCTCGCGCACGCGTCGCGTTACCTTGCGTCAACGCGCGCGGCCGACGTGCCGAACTGACATTAGCGACGCACGGCGGCCATGATGCGTACGCGGACGCGTCGCCAGCAGCAAGTATATCCCAGCCCTAAGGCTTCAGAGCTGTAAGGTGATGTGGCGGCTGATCGTGTCAGAGTCCATTGGAAACAACAGGGTCTTATTAAACACGGACTCTCAGTAAAGTTTTTTTTTGTTTGGCCGTCGGGTTCTTATCAGGACGGGCAAGCGACTGTGACAGTGTCTGA
>JAVQJG010169373.1:0-13017 GCA_036024015.1 Craterocephalus amniculus
CTTTTGCATGGAATGTATTACAATTGTTGTATTTCAATTACTGTAATTACGAAATGTTTAGAATTGGATGCACTAACATGGAAAAGAAAAAAGAGAGAATAAATAAAAGAAACGAAACGAAACATATGTTTATATTTCTGCAGGTGCTCTATAAGTGCTTAAATGTGTTAATACAAACCTTAACACTCCGTAATTCAGCAAGGTGAACTCAAATATCTCCCATTTTTTTCCTGGTTAAAGGAGACATGCATCTATGCGGTATGCGTGTATTTTTATTTTGCATAACACAGGTCATGCTAACTTTGCAGTTTATTGAAGAGATTTTCAGCACTGCTTTGCTAAATTAAGCATGTTTTATTAAATGTGTAACAAAAACTGGTATCAACAACAGTTCAAGATTATTTTTTTCCCTTTAGCTTACTTCAAAAGTGCCAATAATCTAACTTTTACACGAAATTAACAGAACTTTACAAAAAAATCAAAGGATAAACATACTGAATACTTAATCAAAACATATATTGTTACAAAACTTCAACATTACAAACTGCAACAGACCTGAAAGCCGAGCTAATAATGGATCATTCAAGGGAACAAATGGCTCTAACATTTATTTCACTCCAAAAATATGACCAAAAAACAGGAGGTGGTGTAAAACTGATGATCCAGACAGGCCTCAGTCAAAGAGCTCATCGAGGATGCTGGTTGAGGTCACGCGGGTGGAAGGCTGCAGATAAAGGGCAAAAACAGTTTAGGGAATGAAGTCCTTAACCAGGGTTCATCTATTTGTAAAAAAAAACAAATACACACAATCTGCATTAATGTTCAAGAAGTCATAGTATCCAAACTTTAAACTTTATAAACTGGTGACTGAAAGCAGGGAATGCAGGAGGCAATTCAGCTTCTAATTTGTTCTAAATGGTGAATAATATGTGAGCATTTTTATTCTTACCAGCGTGTATGCAGATTCAGAGTCACTTTCATAATCATCAATCTCAGGCTCCTCTTCTCCTGAACTATTCATTTCCTCTCTTTCTGAAATCTTGTCCCCAATAAGAGAAAGCCTGAGCAGCAAACAGACAAAATAATTCATTTTATGTTTATTCTAAACTAAAAAAACTAAAAAACAATAGACGTTCACATTTTGTAAACAGTGAAAATATCATATTGTGAAAAAGTTAAGTCTTATTTGAAGATGATGAGACGATTTCAGATAATTTACAAGTTGAGGTGGGACTCCAGATCCTCCCCTTCCAATGGGGTTGCAGTCTGAATGGAGGATTGCCGGCCTCTTTTGGTGGGTTTCACCTTTCGCATCTGAGACCTGGAGAAGATATCAAGATTAAATTTTTCATCTGTCTGCTTACACTACAGCTATATTTACAAATGTAACAAAGAAAATGGACTCTTAGCAGCTTTATTTCAATAACAAAAACTCTGGCTCTCAGCAGGATTTTAATGCTTGTTTTCTTTTTGCCTGTTAACATAAACAAACGAACAGACCGACCCGATGAGGGCAAACTGGACTAGTTACCAAGTTTTGAGATGTAACTATCAGTGATGTAGGGATTTACAATGTAAATCGATAAAGAAAATGTATGAATCCATTTTTATCAACCTGTTAATAAGCCTCTGTAAAAGACGCAATCTGATGCGCTGCTCCAGGCAACTGAGTGTTGCATTTGTGGACGGCTGTAGCGCCGATAAACAAACGAGAATCCAGCATGGTGACTGCAAGCAACAGTGAAATAGAGGACGTTTCTACCGATGTGATGTCATGAAGGCAGGTGCTCTTTTTTTATTTCCCCTTCAGTCATGTACCCTTTGCTGCACCGGTCACCGAAGCGCTGCAGAGTGGCTGCTCTGCGGCTTCACGGCTGATCGCGGCAACTCCAGTCAACATGTTTCCAACAGGAGCTGCGCAGCGTTTCTGAACTGTCCCTGAGGAGTGTATTTGAGCTGTGCACTCTACACGCCGGCATTGCTTTAGTTTCATAGCAAAGCAAAGCAAGCTGTGGAGAGGAGTGTAGGAAGATGGGATTGTTCATGCAGGGGAGGAGCGGGAGGAGTCGGAGAGGAATGAGTTTGTGTTTTGTGTCATTTTTTTTCTGTCTATATAAACATTTTTAATTTTTATTCTGAGGAGACTTATTTGTTGTGCAAGAAAGTTTATTGCTTTCTTTTCCATTTTTTCACATGTCGAGACATAGCTAAAATTTGGACCATTCCCGCATATACAGATCAGCTTTCTGACATGACTTCAGCTCATGTTAACTAATCCACCAATTTGGGATTATTTTCATACCATGTAGAATTCTTATTTTATTCAGTGTTAAGTTTATTTTATATAGTGAAATGACAAAGTTACAGTTTTGAGGATAAAAAGATGACGTTGAAACTGAAAAAAGACATTTTATTTTGCAACAATTCTTTTTTGTATAGAAAATCAAAATGATTTGGAATCGTGAATTGAATCCAATCGTGGCTCAAGCGCATCGTTACTGTACATCCCTAGTAATTACATTAACTGCAGATGTGTTGACAAAATCCAACTTACCCTGGGGAGAACTCCTCCTCTGACTCCAGGTCAGTTATGCCATCACCGATATCAGACTCGACGACTCCAGGCTTGTTGGAGGCTGACTTTTTCTGGACAGTGGAGGTGAGGGCTGGAGTGTCCAAGTGGCTGTGGATACTGCTGCTCTCCAGCCAGGATGCTCTGGTGGTGCTGGATGCCGACCCTGGAGACAAAATTACAACAGGAGGTTATCACTTGTAAAGCTGCGACTATATACCTTGTAGATCTTTGAAATTAAATAAGAAACTTTCAACTTCAAGTCAACAAAAAATGTTGCTGGCTTTGCACAGGTGGCAGTCTGAAAAGTCCATAATATATAACTGGAAATTAAATTTTTTGTGATTAATTAAGAGAAAGTTAGGAAATAAAATTAATCAGACCCTCTTTACCAAAGCATTTTCTTCATTTAAGTAATAGTGTTAAAATGCAAGTTATGTCCTTAGAGTATTTTATGCAGTAGGTGTGTTACCCTGAGCAGTTGTCCTTTTACGTTTGGCTATTGGAGTGTCATGTGAGGAGACGCCGTCGCCTCTCTCTTCCTGCTCTCTGGACTTGGACGAGGAGCCAGATTTCAAAGAGCGTTGGTACATTCTGACTGATGGCCAGGAGAGGGCAGCACTTGGACACTCAGACTGCACTAATGACACTCTGAGAGGGGATAGAAGAGTGGCAGGAGATGAGGACAAAAGACAGAGGAAACCTTTGTTGCCGTCTCATGTTCATCTTCATAGGATTTTTATAAGTTTCAATGAATCAAATTAAAATATATACCATGATTATCACCTAATTATGCGACTAGAATGAAACCACTAAATTAAATCAGTCTGTTATTTCTCCTCCAAATTCAAAAGTCCTTGTTTTCCACAGGTTGAGAGAAGTCGTCATATATAACTTGGAAGATGCTGTTTAACATCTCATGGGAACACTGGTAATACACTCAGACAAACTGGAGGTTTTTATCTTATGATGACCGTAGCATTTATTGCATCTCTGAAATGAGATGCAACAAATGAGCAGAAACGCTGGGTCAGCTGTGAGAGGAGACTGGTTAGTGTGGATGTAGATGAGTTTGTGTCCTCGTATCTCACAGTTGTGCGCGGTCCTGCTGAAGCAATTTGGAGCTGAACTCGCTGAGGACTTCCAGGAAGGCCACATTTGGATGCTGCTCATCTCCCTCCTGTGCAGCCCGAAATGCAAACCGTACACCGTCCCTGAAGGCAGACGTAAGATATGCAAACGCATAAAACCCTCTAGCTCAGACTGCTTAGTTAACAGTGTGAAGCAGAGTGCAGTCTACTAGTGTACTAGTGTAAAGATCTATTTAGATATTTAGGTTGAAAAGAATAAAATGAAATCCATGTTTGTAGGAGAATATTTCTACTAAAATCTCATAACTACATTTGTGTTATGAGAAATAAACATCCAGCCCAGATGAGAAAGTTATTAAATTAAAAAATAGAGTTAAAATGGTCATGGGAGGTCTGGTCTGTAGATGTAAAGAAACGTGATACTGACATGTGCAGGGCCACCAGCGGTTTGCGGACACGGTGGAGATCAATGCCAAAGCTCATGGCAAGCCTCTTGGCCAAGTCTCTCATCTCAGAGAGATCATGCTGGCTGCGGCCCTCCGTAAGCATCTCTGAGTACAGCTGAACACACACAGACATGACTTTACATAAACATGCTGTGTGAACTGCATGAGAAAATGAGCATTTCCATAGATGTGGACATACAAGCTCCACTGGGTTTTAGGACAGTTATATTGCTACTTCTGAGCATTGGTTGTAATTATAGCTTGAAAATTATGTCCTTTAATAAAAGAATATCAAGCTCAAATAAACAGCTGCAAACATCTGGAGCAAATAGCAGGATCTCAAAGTCATGGTGAGCCAGATGTGGCCATTCAAGAATCAAGTTTTACAGCATTTTATAAAACAAAAATGACAGAATGAGGCAAGTACGTGTAATTTTTGTAGTGTTTTGTAGAAATGTCTGGTGACAGATCTGTAGCTTTTCCTTCTCTCTACACCAAGATTTGAACTTTGCAGAGAGAAAAATCCTCCAACCAACCATGTGCAGCAAAGCTATGGATGTAAAAAATGTCGAAAGAAGTTCAAAACATGATGATCTTCAATTTTAGCTTGTAACAAGACAGGGCTGTCCCCGACACGTTGATGAATCGACATAATCGATTCAATAAATAAGTCACCTTAAAAACGTGCATTGAGGCAACTGAAAAATAACAAAAAAAATTGAATGCTCTTATTTCGAAGGGAAACCAGAATTAGCGTTGTTGCAAATGGCGGAAGCCAGAGCAGCCAGAAACAAGCTAAGATGCCAACGTGCAGAGAGAGTGACACGCGGGTAATTCAGAATCCGGTAGGGAAGCATCAACAAGTAAGCTACAAATCATGGTCCGCCACGACGTCCACGCAGCACAAAGCTCTTGCTTCAAAAGGTACGGCGCTTACTTTACCAATGCCGAATGACATCGTACTCTGCCAGCTCTGCAAAGTGAAAATGACATTTTACCGCAGTAGGACTGCAATGAACGCAGATTTATAGCGTACACACCCAGAAGCACTTTTACAGGACTGCAAAGCTCCGTAAGTCGACTCGAGTTTATTTTTTGTATTCATGACACATTCAAACATTAATACGGATCATATTTATGATGGTGTAGTCTTTTACCAGTTACCAACTTCTCTATCACCGGCAGCCTCACTGCCACATTGAGAGTAATTTAAGTACCACAACTCACGTTTAAAGCATGCATCATTAACGGTGATTCGGCTCTTGACCTTCTTGTTTGCTTAATTTTGTTTAGAAAGTGGACTAAACTAATGCTACATGCTATCATAATTGTTGCTTCTCATGTGAAGTTACTATATGGTAGTGTTGTGTTGTATTCATGATTATTATTGCAGCTACTGAAATTTTACACATTTATATTTCTGTAAGAGGAAAAATATGTTGGGAGAGCTTCAGAATGCAGCTTAAATCTTTTTTATTCAAATTGAACTGTGAACACATTTCTATAAGAGGATTTTTAAGAGTGCCCCTAAAGTACCCGCTAAACTCACAATATTTGCACAATATTTTTAGTATTAAATAAAATGTTCAAAGTTTTTGGTATTTGTTCTAGGTGAATTCTTTTTCATATTTATCAAGCACAAAAAAACGTTAGATTATTAAATTAATCGAAAAAATAATCGACAGATAAATCGATTCTGAAAATAATCATTTAAGACAGCCCTATAACAAGACTCTCTTGTTGTAATGTCTGTGTAGGTCTATGCATTTACTGAAAAATATTAGCAGTACTGGATATCCTTAGAAAACACAAATGACACTGAAATAGTCTCATACCTTTTTTTAAAAATTATTTTTCTACATTTTAATTCCTTAAATTTGCTCTCCCACTAAAACCAACAAATGTTCCAGGGCCAGGAAACATAAATGCTACACAACACGAGGTACCAGATTGCATACAAATTGAGTACTGCTGCAACTTCTGGCAAACTTAAACTTTCTGTTGTGTTCAGAAGATCAGAGTCTATCCATCACGTCACACAGCATCTTTGACTTCCTTCAGTCTGCACCCCTGCTGCAGCCCTCCCACACAATGCCGCCACACACAGTTTGACACGCAGTTTCTCTGCAGTACGCAATACAAGCTCTCAGAAAGCAAGGATCATGGTGAAATGTTAAGTGCACACCTGCTGCAGGCTGAGGCAGACCGTCTTGGCGCTCTGTATGGGGTTAATGAGCCTCGTCTTACTCAGGGTCTCTTTGATGATGTCACCAAAGTCTTTAAAGTGCTGAAGAACCAGAAAAGGGAAAAAAAAACATAATCTGTTCAATTAATGGCGTAAACTAAATGTTTGAAATGTAAAATAATCCGCTCCATCCTTGTCATCTGTACTTCTTTTAGCTACCATTCTGTGACTCATTCGCAGCACCTCACTGGTTCTAAAACAGGTTTTATCACCCTCCTCCACTTTTAACACATCCTGTCCATTATTTCTTTTCCATTTTAAAATAAATCCTTTCCCTGTATTCCCAATGCTTTTCACTACTCCATAGAATAAATCTCACTAAATCAACATATTAACACATTTTCTATATACACAGATGATGCCAATCAAACTCTGCACCTTGCTGTAGTGCTTGAACACATTGGTGGCAGCAGTGAGGTCCAGCACCCCGTAGATGACAAGCTTGCAGTAGCCTGCCAGTTCGTTGCGCCTCTTCTGAAGAAGAATCATTGTTGTTTCTTCATTCTCATCTAAAAACACGAATGTGGCATGAACAGAGGAGAAAATAAACTGGAGGAATAACAGGGCTCCATTCAATCAGTTACGTGTAGAAATGCAGCAGCAGTGAGGAAGTATTCAGGTTTTTATAAAAGGTACAAGTGAACAGCATGGGGTCAAAGACAGACGTCGGAGAGCATCATGAAACACACAAACACTGCTGAAGACGACTCAATCAAGACATCAGAAACTATGTGTGCTGGCAAAATTGAGGCTAGGGTCCTGTGGAATATCACTAGCAGAAGCACTTGAGCTTTTTCCAAAACATTACACACAAAAATAATCATTTAAATGACAACAATTTGTTTCTTATGATGTTGTCACTTTGTTAACGCTGACTGTAACTGCTTCAGGAAAAAGTGGCAGAGTGATGGGAACATACCAATGTCCTCGCCATCTTCCGCTTCGCTGAAAACATAGTCTAGAAGGAAAGCGGCCAGCTCAGCGCGCAGAGAGTCCGACGGCAGGTGGACCAGGGCTTTCAGATCCGGGTCAGCGCGGACTGAACTGGCACTGTATATCAGCAGGAGGTCACACAGTAGCACGAATGCCTGTGGATCCAAGGACAAAAACACTTTATCAATTGTTAGAGTTAGAATTAAATAAAAATGAACAATTTATCACCCCAAAGTTGCCGATCTGTCAACTCAAACCACAAGCATGGCCACTTCATCAATGTGCAACGCGTTTAACAGAACAACCTTCTGAAAACAGAGCCCGTTTCCCAGGTGGAGCACAAAATGCTCCAATGTTACAATGTCAAGGTAAAATATTCTACCAAGTAAAGGGGCATGTGACTCAAACATCAACCTGCTGGAGACATAAGCCTCTTTGGTTACAGATCTAGGTGAAATAATCAGATCTTGTTACAGGAGATCTATAGTGCCACTAGTAGGTTTTAAAGACAAACCTTATCAGATGTCTACATTGCATCGGAAAACTAAAAATGTAAAAGGGAACTGAAAAAAGCCTTCTATCAAAATGTTCAACTCTTTAAAAGATAATACGGATTCTGAGTTAGCGAGTTACTTACCTCTTCTCTGATCTCAGCCTTGTCCAGAGACAAACACGTCTGACAGACTCTGCAGAACGAATGCACCTCCTTTTTCAGACGCTTCAGTTCAACCTGGCAGAAAATGATGAGGAAGAGAGGACTTTACAAACCACTTTACTGTTAATGTGAATCACTGTAGAGACAACACAAGACATTCTTAATGTTGTGTTGGATACTTAAACCGTATGAGATACAGTATGTCTGTCATGGGATGCCCTTTAACCCGAGTGTGACAGGTGTTAACTACAGCATCCTATTGTCAAAGCAGTCAGGGTTGCACATACGGAGGGCGCTTGTCTGAGTATTTCATGCACAGTCATCTCTTGGGTTAAAAGGGGAATGCTCTGAAAAAGTCTAAATATCCAGTAGGCAGCAGCTTTCTGGACAAAAATACCCTGCAGATGTCAGAGGAGAACAGATAGACTAGTTCAAGATGACAGAAGCAACATACTTTCTAATAACAATCACATCCAACCAAGATGTGTAGACAACTATCTCTGAATGCACAACACGTCCATCCATGTAAAAAACGGACTACAGCTGCAGGAGGCTACAACTTGTCAAAGCACTATATTGGAAAGCGTCACTGCAAATGCCCTATTGCAGGTGCTCCTTTTATGTAAAATTGAACGTGACGCCACAGCGATTTGATTGAACAGTTTTTTGTAGCGGCTATTTTTTATGAGCGATTTTACAGCTTTAGTCGCTCTTGGTCTGAACGCACAGTAAGACACATCAAGGTTGGACAATTAAAGATTAGAAAAATGTCTCAACTTCAGCTGCAACCTTCAGATAGTAGGGTCAGAATTTGGCATAGACAGCATGAAAGCATAGCTCCATCCTGCCTTGTTCAGAAAGGCAGTGGCGCAACAGTGTGGAGGATATTTTCAATGCATACTTTGGGCCCTTTAGTATCAACCAAGTATCATCTAAATCTGAATCTGAATATTGCTGCTGACCACATCCATCCCTTTATGACCAAAACGTCTGATGGCTACTCCCAGTAGGATAATGCATAATGGCATAAAGCTAAAATCATCTCAAACAACTTGTTCATTGTACTCCAATGGCATCAACAGTCACCAGAGTGCCTTTAGGACGCGGACAAACAATAGATTCTCATCATAGATGAGCCGACAAATCAGCTGCAACTGTCAGATAATTTCATGACAATATAAGGCAACATTTCTGGGGAACGTTGAATCTATGCTACAAATAATTAAAGCAATTCTGAAGGCAAAAGAGCCCAACCAGGTACTAACAAGGCTGACCTAAAAGAAAATGCCAGTGAGTGCACCATGACCAGAAATTTCAACAGCAATTATCTTCAGTAAATGTCATTAGTTCACTGCAGATGTGTCTTTGGCAGGATGAAAAACATTGATATGCGTTGCTGTGGAATAAAACAGAGGAGCCTGCATGAGCAATAATGACAAAATTTGCTTAAAAAGATGGAATTTTGAACCATGATGAAAGAGACACTGATGAATAAAAACAAATGGTAAGAAAAAGCCTAAAATATCTGTGCATCACTGTGTGCTCAGATGCACCCTAACAGACTGTTGCTCTATTCGCCTGCTGGTGATGCAGCTGGTGAATTATTGGAAAACACAGACGAGATGGGCTAAAAAGGAAGGCCACTAAAACAGACACCATGGACCAGATGTGATGTGATAACCATCATGAAATCGCTAATTATCAGTGCTGGGTTGATCTAGAGCTGATAACTCTAGGATCTGAGGGCAAACTATTTCAAAACTTTAATAACAAGTGACTAAGTTGCACGAGAGGTTTGATAAAGTGGACAGAGCACCTCTGCTGGTTTGGAATCGACAGCATTCACTTTGGTCCACATCAGGTGAAAAGCTGCACACTTCAGAGCAGACACCATGAGCTGAAACACACAGAGGCAAGATCATATGAGCAAAACAATTACACAGTTCTATCTACAAAAAAGCTAGACAAAATTTGGCATAAATTAGAATTCAAAGTGGAAATCATATGTGCATATTTTAAAGAAAAAGTATTTTACCCAAAATATAACCACTATCCCCAAACCTCTGTATAGGGCTGGCCAAAAATAGTATTACGATATTTTTCCCATATGGATAACGATATATCTCACGATAGTGTTTAATAATAAGGCCAGTCTGAAAAGTATCCTGCCCCCATCAGGCCGCTAACTGAGAAGTTGAAGACGAGCTTCTCCCACAAGCTATCTACCTGCTTTAGTCTGGACATTATAGAAAAATAATGGAAATATTGAACAATATAGAACATATATTGATAAAAAGAGAACTCATATTGATTCACACTGATTTATTTATGTGTATATTGATATATTTGAAACGTCTTTTAGCTTCACGTGTGCTCTGTTGTGGTGTGAGAGGGGGGCGGGGCTTGGTGGGGGAGCGTGCCTGGGTGTGTGTTTGTGATTGGTTTAGAGGAAGTTACGACTTTAAAATCGGGCCACATGCTAGGTTGTAATGACAAATGTAGAAGTATGGTTTTTTTCTAACGAACTCTACATCTACCCTCTTTTTTTTCTATTGTATGAGCGTCTGTGTTTGATATACATCGTTATTGAATTATCGCACATCCCTACCTCTGTATTAAGCTCCATAGATTCCATCCTGCTCTTCAGTAACTTCAGACACGAGTCAAACAGCTTCCAGCCGGTCAGGTCCTTGGCACTGGAAACACACTCACCAGTCACACACTTCACTGTAACATGCAGTCAGCACAATAGTGATGTGCAAAAGAACTAACCTGCTCAATGCAGCGATCTTTTTCAAGGCCGTGGCTGCGTTGTATACGTCATCATCATCTCCAGTACCCTACGTATACAAAAACATGCTGACAGACTCAGGCGAAATGCTTCCCGATCTGGAGTTTTACAAAAATACTGCTGTTCCATTAAAAAAGATCCTCTTTAATAACAAGCAGAACCTTTTGTTACAAAACAACAGCTTCTTCAGTCAGTACAAACTTTCTACATTAATTTTATCTTGGTGTATTGACTTAAACTGGACATGCTAGCATTTCTTAATATACTGTATGAAGAGTTGCATTTGTTGGTATGCAAGGTTCATTTACATGCTCTCCTACCTGCAACAGTTCACTTAAATAGGTGCTGAAGCATTCAGTCAGGCCATCCAGCAGCTGGCTGAATGCCAGATGTGCGCGGGAGGAGAAGGTGTAGCACTCTGAGCAGAGTGTGCTGACCAACTGGGAACAGGCGTGAAGCACAGATTTGTCTGTGTGTTTTTTCACAATGTCACATATCTGGGACAGCAGCAGCTCCAGATGCTGACAGGAAAAATAATATGGAAAAACAAAAATGAACAGGCATAACATGGAGCGATTCTTTAGTAGATTTTATTTAGCAGCAACTGGTTATTCAAGATCATTAAAGTTAACTAAGCCTGTGTCACATAATCGTGTGTTCACATGCAGATTTAAGCGAAAACTCAATGCACTAAAAGTACCCGGATGCTGCCCTAAAACATAAAGGAACGGGCAGGACTTTTACCTACGTAGTAGTTAGAACAATAAATGTTAGCAGTATTTAGCCAGTTTAACTTGTGTAAATAAGCTATGCATGCTAAAAATTATCAATGGCAAAGTTAGTGGATGTTTATTTTGCACATATTTCTGACGAGCCTGAGAGTAGCAGTAAAATGCTGGTACGGCACTACTGGTAAGCGCAAAATTTCAGTGCTCCATTTGGGTCAACACTTATCCAAGACAGTTTGGACTACAGACGCACACATTACAGTGCACTTGCCCATTGAGACACAGTTCCCGAGTCCAGCTTGTGTTTGACTGAAGCTCTGTCCTTTAGGGATGGGCATTCGATTAGTGTTTTAACCAATTATCAGTAGAATTAACGATCTATTTATCATTTGATCATTAACATTTCTTTATCAAAGTTACATTTTCATAGCCTATATTTAAATGAAGTCAAAGTAGAAAAAAAAGTGTTTCCTTATTAGGCGGCTGTGGCTCAGTGGATAGAGCTGTTGCCTACTAAAACAGGAGGTTCCACTCCGGTACATGTCTCCGGTACATGTCAAAGTGTCCTTGGGCAAGACACTGAACCCTATCGATGTGCCTATCGGGTGTACAAATGTTAGCTCCTAAGCACCCAGTATGTTTCAATATAGGTGCTGTGTGAATGGGTATGAATGGGTGAATGAGATTTGTCATGTAAAGCGCTTTGAGTAGTCTGTGACTAGAAAAGCGCTATACAAGTACAAGATTTTTATTACAACATAAAGGACTCTTGTGGCAGTCAAATGCATCAATGGTTACACTGAGATAATATGTGCTTACATTAAAACTTCAGCACCAGTCTGAAGTTGGATCAAAAGATAATTGTATACAGTATATATAAGATAATGTTATAATCTTAACGATCGATCAATCAGTTGTTGATTAGTTATGCCCATCCCTACTGTCCTTGTTTAGCTTTGGTACCATAACCTGACAGCCTCTCATTTAAGTCGTGCTCATGTTGTTTGTATTCACTGTTTCTCACAATTTTCAATGATCTAATCTACCTTAATCAACTTGAAAATGTCTGAAATTTAAATATTTAAAAATCATTTATTGCTTTCATTTCTCTGTTCACACTATGAGATAAAACAAAAACAAGCCAACACTGGCCTGATTAGGAAAAGGGGGAAAAGTGTATACAATATGGATGGATACAATGGAAAACAGTAGGCTTTACACGATCAGGATTTTAGGGGCCGATCACCGATCCGAGAGTTTAAAAAAACCGATCACCGATCCAATCACTGGCCTAAATGTGTGAATCAAATGTGCCCATTTTTATACAGTTTAAGGAGTATTTTAAAAACTTAACCTCTTGTCCATAGGCTACTTTAATGTGATTAAAATAGTTTTCAATAATACTGCACAAAAGGGCAGCGATCTCTCAGTACACTCATATAACTCTTATATTTTTAATTATTTTTCTGTACTGCTTGTCTAATAATGATGAAATTATATATTGACATTAAGATGTCTCTAACAAAGAAACTAGAGACATTAAGGACTAGTTTCTT
>JAVQJG010169381.1:0-12617 GCA_036024015.1 Craterocephalus amniculus
ACTACACGGAGTCTGAAATCTATTAAAAGTATTGACTGACATTCCACACTGTTGTAGGAGATGCGTGTGAAGCATCATGTGTGCCAGAGCAGGGTCAAATTGTCTGAAGCCCCCCCGCCCTCAAAGGTTTAATATAGCAAAGTTCCTTTTCACCCCCTGATGAGAAACCAGTAATTAACACAGGGGGCATCCTCTGCCTGGTTGACATTTGGCCCCTTAGTCCACCAGACCAAGTTTTTTTTTTTTTTTAGCCTATATCAGAATAAATGACTCCAGTTAGGTTTGTTCAGGAGTCGAGAATTAGTTATATGTGAGCATGTAAACAAACAGGAAAGATAAAGAATCGCATTTAAAAAACTATTATTTATTTACAAAAAAGACTTGAAAACGCAATCAGAGAATTTGTTTTACATCTCAACTTCTATGTAGTTAAAAGGCAGACTTGTATGATGGCTTTAACTTAATTGAAGTGTTAACTTTTGAAAAATGCTCATGATTTGATTACTGTACTTGAGTGCATCCAGAGCTTGATTATGATTCTGCAAAAAGCCTCATAGCATGGATACATTATTCACAAAGAGATCAATCAGATAGTGAAATATTACATGTCCAAGAGTGGACAGAAAAAGGAACGAGCTAGAGAGATTCACAGTCACAGCAATGCCAGCAAGTCACAGCAATGCTGGCACATGTTTCTATTCTGAGCTGTCCAATTAGCAGGCATGGGGAATGCACAGAAGCGGCATAATGGCAGATTCCTGGACAAGTGGGCCTCTGTTTTACCACACACAAGAATTTACATGTTGAACCTCTTTTTGGGATGACCTTTTTTTGCAGGATACCCCAGTTTAAGTAGTTTCCTCTTTAGCAATAATTACGTCATAAACATTTGAAATGAATGATGCAACTGAAATAATTATTGACTTTAAAGATTAAATCCATGACTGATTTATTGAGAAGCTGGTGGTGCTACAATCTTTAATGTGCTGCATTTCCTGATGTTTCTGTATAAAACCTGGGGAGAAAATCCAAGGCTTACACAGGCAGCAGCATGTACTCTTCCTCACAGGTGGTTCAGATTTGACAATGATGTTGATTATGCATTTACCTTTCTAAAATTCTCTTGTTAAACTCAATACAAGAACAATTTGGTCACTGTTTACAAAACGTAACACACAAGGACAACTCCAATCCAATGAAATCTAACAGAGCAGTTTATTGCAGCAAATGCAACTTTCTTTATTGAAAGAACACTCTCATATCTGTGGAGCACATCAGTGATGCTTTGCACTGAAAATGACAGCAACACTCAGTTTGCTTAAAAACTGCTCTGATAATCAGCATGGAAGAAAAAAAACAACAACTCACACTTCCTCGGCCACCTTGTAGAATTTCTGTTTGTCGATTTCGGACGCATTTGCATGCAACACTTAAAACCTTTCATTATAATAAAAAAAACATAGATCAAATTGATTGATTTCAAACTGTTAAAAGAAATCCCACTGCTTTTAACTTTGTTTTGCTAGTTCTTCAGACTATTGCACTGAACATATGTTCCCTCACTCCCAAAGCTCAAAACACATGAACACATGCAACTGCAACCCCCTGAACATACAGTAAACTGACTGTACTTAATCTGCTCTCTACAATTCACAGTAAAGACTCACAGCAGCAATAAAAAGAAAGTTACGTTAAAAACACTCTCTGAAAGATTATATTGATTTTCTATGTTGTGTTTGGTAAAATTTCATAAAACTTAGGCTAGAGGGGTTTGCTTCCCGCCTGCAGCAGCAATTCCTGTTCATGCCAAAAAATGAAGTAAGATATTTGGATGTAACTATTAATAACAATTTTTTGACAGAGAGAAAACAAATATTCAAACAGCTGGCTTCAAAGGAATATTTCAATATTTGGAAGAATTTTGTTAACAAAAATGGAAGGAATCTCAAGATTAATCTATCCAGCATACTCTCTATATATACCAAACAAAAATATTAAGAGAATTAATCCAAGCCATTACAACTTTATTTGGGACAATAAACAACATTTGACCAACAAGAGTAATAAGGTAAAACCGGTAGCAGAGGGATTGATGAATGTCATTGATTGTGAGGTTAAGGATTCTGTGATACAATTAAAATGGCTTCAAATGTTTATTAAAAATGAGAATTGCTTATGGTTTAGTTTCCCTTCACATATTTTTGAAAAAGTTGGTGGAATTAGATTTCTGTTGAAATGTGATTTTGATCCCCGTAAAACTGCCGATTAAACTGTATTGAAATATTGGAAAATGCTTTACAATCATACATATAATGAAATGTATGAATACATATAATATGAATAATGAAAATAATGAAATATGAATAATATGAATACTAATGGCGAACTTTTGACTCATTCAGATTTCAAAAGCAAATTTATTGTGGGTTGTCCTCACAAGGAGTTTTTGTCAGTAATCAAAGCTATTCCTATGGCCCTGATAAAATTGGTTGAAGGAATGTTATAAGACTGTAATATAACGTCTGTATTTCCAGCTCTTTGTATTGATGAATATAGCTTTGTGGATAAAAAATGCAATAACAAATCTTTAAGAAAACAAATGAACAAACTCATTTTTCCTTTCCCTGTTAAAGAAATATATCATTAGGGACTTTTCCAGAGATGGATATTACCAAAATAAGATTTAGATTTTTTTCTTTAGCACCTAAAATGAAAGAGGTTCACTTAAAAACACTAAATGACGTTTATTCTTGTGCAGAATTCCTAGATTAAGGTTTAATGTGGACAGTAATGAGTATTTTTTTACCTTAAAGATATAGAAACCCAAGAACATCTTTTCTACAGTTGCTATATAGTTAATTCCTTTTGGATCAAGACTCATGAATGGCTATGGTTCAAGAATGTGCCCATAAAGATATTATATTTGGAATAGCTTCACCAGAACAGAGATGTAAAATTTTTGTTCATCAATATTTAGATTATAGGGAAATTTTACATACACAAATGTAGATTTTTCAAAGTTTCTCCTAATTGCATGGCATTTAAAAATGACTTAAGTTTTTTTATGATTCTCTAAGGACCCTGGAAAGTTGTAATGCTTTAAAGGTAAAATGTGTAACTAATTGGGCTTTATATTAATAAAAAACTGATTCGTGTAAATGCCTTGTGAGCAGCCTGCAGAGCTGATTAGCATGCTCCATATGAGCTAATTAAGCTATATGATTAAGCTGCATGGTGTTTATATAGAAAGTAACGGTTAATCATCCAATCTAAACCGGAGTAAAGTAGTCACTGACCAACTGTGCTCTGTTTCTAACATGGCACAAACATGAATGTTAATGTTACATTGAATTATCTCACCTGTCTAGTAGAAAGGCTGCAACCTTCGTGTCTGTTTTTAGCCACACATCTCCCTCATTAACTGTCTACATCTTGTAAATGTAACCCGGATGTAGACTCTTGTTTTCTCACGAATATGATTTCTTTTTCTTTTTCGTGGTATTTAAAGGTAC
The DNA here is from genome assembly GCA_036024015.1 of Craterocephalus amniculus. Classification (NCBI taxonomy): domain Eukaryota; kingdom Metazoa; phylum Chordata; class Actinopteri; order Atheriniformes; family Atherinidae; genus Craterocephalus; species Craterocephalus amniculus. The sequence goes on from JAVQJG010169381.1 coordinate 3,513, forward strand.
AATGTGTAACTCATTTGGCTTTATATTCATAAAAATCAAGTATTGCTTTCATAAATATGTATTTTATGAAAGTCTATTAACAATCACATCAAAATAAAAAAATTTTCATTGCTTAAAATTAGTTATTTAAAAATACATATGTGGCGGCGCACCTCACACAAGGCTGCCATTTTGCATCGCCATCTTGAAATGCGGTGGCGAAAAGGGGACAAACTTGTTAGCAACGCTTGTTTTGGCGTTTTAGCCTGGAAAATGCCTCTGTTTTGTGCAGTTAATGGTTGCTCAAAATCGAGGTAACAGAGAAAAGGATGTTGGCTTTTTTAGAGTACCAAAAGTTGTCATTCACAAAGGTGAAAAATGAAGAAAATTGACCAAACAACGCCAGAAAAAGTGGATTTTAAATCTCCGCCTTCAGTCGGGAGTTGCAGAGTCTCCTAACGCCCGCCACTTAGTCAGAGGTAGGTTATATGTTTTTATACCATTTAACGTGTTTTTGGTTGTATTTATATAGTATTGGGTTGAATTTACTTAAATGTGTTGCATGTTTGACGTTGCAGCCGTTAGTGCTACAACGTCTAGCTACAAATGGCATCCTTACACAGAAAAAAACCACTTACCTTGCGAAGACCAAACGGTAATCCTTCTGGAGACGTTTTACTCCAAGGTTGTGGACCCATCCACTCTCAAAAATTTTCTATGACTCCAACAAACATAGGCTCTCATTTGCTGTTTAGTATACAGTAATACGAAGTCTGCAGAACCGGATAGTTTGTTATATCAACTGCCTCAATTCTCTCTAAATCTTCAAGTTCAGAATGAAACTCTTTAATCTTCATGAGGTACGGGTCACGTTCAACATATTTTGTTATCAGCTGCATATACCTTCCTTTTGCTTCTGGGTCTAAATCCTTACAATAATCGCTAACCGGTATTTGAACATCTTGACAAGCACTGCATATTTACTTCCTGCCCTACATCTGCATTGCGCACGTCATCCAGGAGACGTAGGTGAAACTCACCTATAAAGAGAGAGAGAGAAAAAAAGTTCCTGTTCATGCCATAGCTGACAACAGAGCGGAGTAGGATTTAGCTATCCGCTGGTCCACTGAGGAGATAGCATTTGAATCAAAACCTCTTTACTAAAAACGTTTTTCTCTTTTCTGAAAATCTTCGCTACCCGACCATTTAAGGTTTTGTGTGTGTGAGTGTGTGCTGTGTAGGTTGACAGAGCTCATGATAGATTTGAAAAGCACATATTAGAGAGTGACATTTGTGAGATGCGAGTAAGAACATGGTTTGTAAAGAAATGCAGATTTTTATAGTCAGTGCGTTTTTCTTCTTTTGTCAACATTGTGACTCAAATACATAAAGTTTAGTCTGAGGTTTTGATATGCAACATCTTCAAAGCAGCGATGAAGAACAGGATAGAGGGGATTTATTGCCCATCGTCTCTCTGAATGCAGAGAAGCATGTGAGAGAAAGCAATCCTGTTTATCTCACAACAAAAAGAGCTGACTGAAGTTTTGGTGTCCCGTACAAAAATGCAAACCTGTTTTTTGTGAGCAGTGCACCTGTACAGAGTTTTGCCCTTCTGCTTTGAAAAAAAAGAGAATTTGTTGCCTGGGGTGAGAGGCCGGTGCAGGTGCTGCCTCTGTTTGATGTAGACTCCGACTCGGGGAAATCCATCCACCTGCATCCGAGGAGGTAATTGAAAACGTTTCCCTCTCTGAATTCACAGTGGGCTTTTTTCGGTGGACATAAAGGATGAGCGTTTGGCACGTGACAGAAAGTGTGGGGACTTAAGCTCAGAACAACTGAGAGGATGTCAGCCTGGGGGCGTCTTTTCTGACCACAACTAAGAGTTAGCCACAGATCATGCACTTCACCTTTTATCTATTGGACAGCATTTCTTTTGTGTGTGTTTTGATTTGAACACATTTCAAAATAAGTTGATGAAAACTTCAAATCAATTATTCTACAGTTAGGCAAGGCAAGTTTATTTGTATAGTACATTTTCAGGTCCAGGACAATTCAAAGTGCTTTCCATTAAACATTAAAAGCATAAATGCAAGAAGAATAACAATAAAATAATTTAAAAGATTAAAAGCAAGAGAAATAAGGAGATACTGTGCAGATTTCAGTCATAGATAGGCCTACATGAGAAAAGGAATGTTCTAGGTTAGCAGCAGAAGTCTAAACAGTAATGTCAAAAGTTCTTTATAAAACCTAAATGGTCTTAAATCTGTTGGGTGGAAAGTCTTAAATGTATAACAACGTCCAGTGATTTGTTACCACTTGGAAAGAGACAGTTTCATGGAAGCCAATTCCCCTCAGCAAAATAAAAAATAAGATTCCATTAAGTGAAATCTTGAGATAAAAAAGTTGAAATTTAGAGATTAAAAGTCAAAACTTTACAAAATTACATTTTGGTTTAGATTTGAAGCAGGTGACTGAAGTCTCTCAGAGGCAACGTTTACCATGTGGCTAAAGATATGAGATGGGACTAATGGAAGTGAGTACCTGACCCAATCTGCCAATCTATGTATAGCTATTAATAGAAAAATCTTCATAAACTTGTTTTCAGAACTGATCCATGCTCACACATTCTCAGGTGTGGAGCTTTAAAGCAACCTTTAACGTAAAAACCAGAAAAAAGTACAAAAAAAAAAAACAATCTATTTTCAACTTAATATGCATATTCTTTCTTTTTTTCTCTCTTTCTTTCTTTCTTCCTTTCTTTCTTTCTTTCTTTCTTTCTTTCTCTTTCTTTCTTTCTTTCTCTGTCTTTCTCTGTCTTTCTTTCTTTTAAAATGTCCACTACATAACCTACATTATATGTGCACAATCTGCTAACAAGTCATTAAAACTATGACTCAAGATTTCTATTTCGAATCATCAATAGTCTCAGAAAAGTTTACCAAAAATAAAAGAGCTGTGTTGTTTTTCTGTTCATACCCATATAATAGTGACACGGTGTAAAGTAACACCCTTACAAGAGCCATGAGAGAAATGAAAGCATTTCCAAAGAAGAGTTAACATCATTGTTAAGTCTTTTCTTTAACAAGCAACAGAATTCTCAGAAAAGGAGGGAGAAGGAAACTGGATAGCATGTTATGTGCAGCGCTTTCAGTCGTTCATGTGTCGCAACATCCCATTCAACTTTATTGGCACCATTTTGCTGGTTTCAGTGGTTGATTATTATCAGTAAACATTGCAACGTTCGATAAAGTCACATCCTAGTTAGGGCTGTTCAACTTTATCATGAGACTTTATCATGTCTCATGATTCAATCTGATTATCTTGCCAATGATTTGATTTGATTTACTAAGGCATCATTATGTGTCGCATCTTCAATTTCAATTATTACTCCACATTGCTACGTTTTTCATCAATAAATACAAGCAGTCATCAAGCAACAAGAAATTAACTTGAGTCAGGTGGAGGAAATAATGGAAGCAAGGATGACAAAATTCCCCAGTAGTAAAAACACCAATGTTTTTAGTTAGTTAATACTTTTGTTTGACACCAAATTTGTTCAGACACACAAACAAACAGCTGTGTTTTGCCAGTAAAGTCATTATAAAATCTGACACTGTTCCAAGCATCTTCCAGCATAGAATTAGCAATTGCATGGTTTGGTGCAGACAGGCAGACAGCTAGTGTGGAAGAAAACATGGGCGGAGTTATAATTAGCATATTAACAGATTCTCATTCACTAAATCAGGACAACGGCGGAGAGTCATGTCAAAAGACTTTCTTTTTTTTTCAAACTGCTTATTTCCAATCAGGGCTGTGGGGGGCTACAGCCTATTCCAGTAATTAGCAGGCGAGAGGCAGGACACACCCTGGTCAGGTCAGTAGTCCAGAGTTTTGACTGACCACTTCACCTAAAATGCATGTCTTTGGACCCTGGGATGAAGCTGGGCTACATGGAGAGAACCTGCTACACAGGGAGAACATGCACAGAGAGGCCGCTGCATGAAACCCTCTCCAGCTGAGGCTCAAACCAGGTTTTTCAATCATTAATTGTATGTTTTTATTCATTTATTTATTCTTGACTCTTATTGTCAGTTATCATGCAATGACAGAAGAAACAGTCATTTCATGATATCATCCATCTGGTTTGCCAAAAGAAAACTCTAAATGACTGAACTTCATTGAAAGGATGTAAGGCACCTTGTTTGGCTAAACTGGATCAGCTCAAGTCTCTTCTTCGAGATTTAGCTGAGCAACAGCCTTTGTGTACAGTAGCATCATGTTTTAATCACAAATTAATTCCATCAAAAATAATAAAACTTATTACTGCATATCAAAAATAAAAAAGAAGTTGAAGACTTTTTGCAGCCTTTGAGTATTCATTAGCTTTTCCTTTATTAAGGGGTCTATGTTGATAAAACTTGAAAGTGGATGTAAAAGACTTGTCTTGAACTGTGCCACTTCACATCATCAAAAACCCAAATGCGTAACGTGTGACACTGGCTGCTCGCGCATATGTCACTGCGATACATTCCTGTGTCGCAGCTTCACCCATCCTTTTATGAATCAATTAAATCCGACCTTTCAAAGGTTATTAGTTATCTGTTGAATCAAAAGAGGAGGCTGGGATGGTGCTTCAGCACTTCCTGTTACCAGTGAGTCACACTCCTACACTCAAAGACTGATCGTATCTCATCATTAAAGAGAAGCAAAAAGTCCCAGCGGCCTTGTTGGTCACGACTCTCTGGCTTTATCGTAAGCAGGGGTGGGTTATTACTCTTGTCTCAAAGGTGCATTAAGCCATTCTGTTTGCTGAAATGTAAGACAAGTACTTGATGTCAGATTATGTGAGTACCAGGATCCTGGATGTTAAATATAAGCGTGGCTGAAGTGGATTTTAACAGTACCACAGGAGAAATGTCGGTTGGTTTGTTTGGGGTGTCTTTGTTTCAAGAAGTTAAACCATGTGAAATAATAAAGTCATATGGTTTGTTCCTGGTTAAAGTAACAAATAAAGGGTTTTGAAGTATGGTTCTTTATGAAAGAAAGGTTTATAAAAGCTGTGCTGGATCCTCTCTAATAGGCTCCTATGTATTGGTAATAATTCATCTATACTCAAAGTTTCATTTGGCAACATTTTTTATCATCATGGGACCAAATTATTTTAGCACTCCTAAGCTCAGATTTCTTTTCTGATCTTTTACCTTCCAATTTTCTTTACGCCTCCTTCAATGAAAGGTAAACTTTGTTACTTGAACTGCAGCAAACATCAGATAAGGCATGTTAATTTCCAAATTCCAAAAGAATAAATATTTGATGGCTTTAGTCGATTATTTATTCTTCATTATAAGATAAGTCGGCATTTTTTTGCATAACTTGAGCCGCAAATCTCTTGTTTGCTCTAACCTTTTGCTGCAGTGTTAATGTATGATTTCAATCTTAAATGAAAAACAAACATGTAAACTGCAGGGTTATCATTCTGACACAAGCAACACTAACCTAGAGATGTACAAAACCCAAGCTTTGGCTGTAAGGAGAGATTGATTTGATGACGCTGGAGTGCAGGATATGACGAGAGTCTCTGGACAACGACTGTTTGTATAGTCCAAGCCCTTGTCAGGCATTGCATCATATCCTTCTTTTACCCTCTTGACTGATTGAATTCATATGTTCTGGGCCGGGCCGGGCCGGGCTGTGCAATGATGACTTTTTTTACTTCCCAGAAAGGTCAGGACTGAACAGTGTAAGGGTGCGTTTGTTGTCTGCTCCCTCTCCAGGCTCTCCTTCTGTCTCTCCCTGCCTTTCTTCTTAGATGTGTCCGTCCATCAATGATTGATGTCTCCCCGTAGGACTTGACTCATCTTTCACCTGCAGCTAGCCTCACAGCTGCTCAGTAAGCTCGGCACCAGACCCACATGCATGACCACACAGCTCTGCGCCACAGAATTTGATCTCCTCAGGAGCTGTGTGGTTTCAGACGGACTGAAGAACCGGTGTTTCACAGCAGCTGTGTCTACATGATTCATCTCACATCCAGTATGTCTAACCCTTCAGAGCTTCTTCCTCTGCCAACCTTTTTAGCCATTTTGTGTGGGAATCAGTGTTTTTATTCAATGTCTCACCCTTTATTGCCATTCCCAAGAGCGCAGAAATAAAAGCCACTTTTCAGCGGCGCAGGCTGTAATTTCATGTTGTCAGAGCTCATTGTATTGCAGAAGCTGCATCTGTTCCTGCCTTGTATTGTCTATTGATGATGTGGGAGCGGCCTCAGCAGGCACAATTATGCAGCTTCACAAACCAGCGAGACTGCCTTTCCCTACACATGGATCAGCATTTTCTTGATGCCAAAGGTGAGGAAAGACTGCATAAATATGTTTATGCTCCTCGGCAACAGACCTCTAAGCTTTATGCTAACATTCGGCTCCCTAGCGCCTTTGGAAACATATTCATGTAAATGAGCAGGTCACACACCCTCAGCACTGGCTTAGCCACGGTATCTTTCAGTCTGTTTGGCCTTGGCTTTGGTTTAGGGCAAAGATTATGCTTGCAGAAAGTTTTAAACCAAAAAATCCTCACTTTAAACAGACAGACTTTCATGTGTTTGGAAAGCCGTCAACACAGCTTTTAGAGCAGTTCAAATGTGTAACGACTATTGACAGTCGGTCTCTGGTGTCTGGACTTGAGACAATGCACCGAGATCAAAAGCTGTTTCACAAAACAACAACTTTCAACTTGTTTTTGTCGTTATATGCAGAAAAAGATTGATGTGATGTCGAGCCGACACAAAAAATTTGTGGAAATGTCGAGATTTTATCTTTGATCTGAAGTCGTCCGACCGGATTGGAGTAATACAATAAAAACTGCCAAACTGTTACCAAGGCCTGTTAGCTGAGAAAAGTACAACATGACAGTATGGTTGCGTCAACTCCTGCTTATGAAAACTCCAGGCCAAACGTAGTAATTTATCCCCTCACTACATAGCACTGCTCCAACAGGAACAAAACACATGGCTGGCTTTTACACAACTGATATGTACAATGATTTATGTCTGCACAGCAGTTGATACGAAACAGAACTCCAATAATCAGGTTGTTTATTTCAACTCCTCCAGCAAAGCCCTCTAGTTGTGTTTGGAGGAGAAGAAAAGAATCAGCTTCAAAGACTCAGACGTGAAGACCATTACGAACAAATTAGGATTCATGACAATAACATGAAATTTACAGTCGTATCAGAATTGCTTCCCTGGAACCAGACAAAGAGGCCTCAGCGATGAGTGTCCGTTGTATTACTGATGTAAATATTGGTGCTGAATCAATCGCTTCTGAGAAAAATGACACAATCCTCTCGGTCCAGCTGGGAGGAAATGTGCTCTGACAGCTGTGCGCGGTTCTCTTGGCCAAATGGAGTAAACAAATAAATAAATACGGCTCTGCTGCACACTCCCAGACACGTCATTTTAAATCTTTCTCCTGATTCACGTCAACCTTTGACCTCAGCGTGGGTTTAGAAAGGAGCAGGACGGTGCCCAGGATTATCTCAATACAAAGCCCACAGTTAGTCTGTTTGATCCCTGATAGCAAAAAACTCAGGACTCAGCCACATGACCACCGCATGCGGCCCACAAGGAAAATGACATTCGGAATGCTTCCCGTTTTAGGGCCTCCTCTGGACCACAAAATACTTACGGTAAACCACTTTCAGGTCAATACTTCAAATCTTTACCACACATGATCCACAGGAGACTCGAAACAACATCATTTGGTATATTTTCAGAGCCCAGACCGTAGCATATTGTACTTCCTGGATGTGCGTTCATGATGCTCTGAAAAATGTGCGTTCACGCTACCCCCCGTCTGCCACAAGTTTCGTAGCATCATGATTCCAAATACCATCATGATACCAATTTATGTCGGTTCGAGTAAATTATGGACCCTACCCACACGGGACACTTGGATTACATTGGACGAGCAGTGTGGAGGAATATCACCAAGTTTTTGTGGACTTTCATGGACCTTTTTGCTAGGATGCCCCATCACTGTGACGTCATTGAAGGAGAACGAAGTCCTCCCCACATCTCCGACAGCATGATAAATATCAAATAAGTGTTCCAGAGTGAAAATCAGCATGAGGATGATAGAAAATGAAGGCACATCCTACTAAGGGTGACGTATTAAGCGCAGGAAGGTGCTGCAGAGTCCCCCTGCCAACGTCAGCCACAGGTGACTAAAAGTCTTTAAGCCACAGACATCAACGTAAACTGCTTAAATGCATGATTACAAATTAATTATGTGTTTGTTCTAAAGATTGCTTGTTGTATTTTTTATGTGGCTGTTTTATGAGGCAAAGAAAAATATTCACTATGATGGCCAATTATATATATTCTGTTCTGATTTATAATGCAGAGAAGTGAAGTTGGTGTAAGTGTTGTATGTATGAACATGTAAGGAAATGATGAAATTTCAATTCAATATAGGTTATTAAATGCTTTATATTTATCAGAGTTGTGGAAATGACTTTTGTAATGATGGAGTTCCATAAACAAATATCCTGTTGGGATGCTGTGTTAAGAACAGAACCCAGTGTTTAGCAAATAATTTAAACCCTTTCTATAACAGAAATAAGAACAAAGACAACATATTAAATGCTGGAAATTAGATATTTCACGGTTTTGAATGTTCATTTAGAATTCTGAGTGAGCAACATTTTCTAAAGAAATTGTTTACCACTTCTATTAACAACACTGCTTAAGAAAAAAGTCATGCAGAGCAGAATCAATTAAGAGGACACAGCCAGGTAAAATTGCAGAGGTCAAGCACAGATCAAGACTATCATCAGCATACAGACAGGGAGCAGGCAAAAGATCCAAAATCTCGCTACAGACTTGCTTCTTCAAACAATATTACATTCCGATATGGCTTATGTCTTGCTTACATATAGAATCCCTTTCATCATGATCAAACTGCTGATCTTAGACACAAGATTTGTGTTTTTCTCTTCTCTCTTTTTATAACTGGTAGATGCACTTATGACGGCATCAAGTTCTTGCCAAATAAAGATTTCATTACATTATTTCCCCTTGCACACACTTGTTCTGGCTGTGTGTGTGTGTGTGTGTGTGTGTGTGTGTGT